>VZTM01010369.1:0-22537 GCA_013400555.1 Jacana jacana | reverse complement strand
GATGGAAACGTGGCTCCTCTCCAGGCGCTGGGGGCGGGGAGGGGAGGAAATTCGGGGGGCGCAGGGGCGTCAGGCGGAGCCCCCGGGGCTGCCCTCCACCTCGGGGACTGATGCAGGGCCAGGAGCAGGGAGAGCAGGGAGAGATGCTGCCCCCGGGATACTGCTGGTCCTGCCGGCGTCGCTCCCGGGAGGCTGCTGCTCCGTCTGCTCGGGCTCCAAAAGAAAAATAATAATAATTTAAAAAAAACTCAACAAAACCCACCCCCTCCCTTTCCCTTTATATTCTTATTCCCTGGTTATAAGTTATTCCCACACGAACCCAATGGCAGGAGCCACCAACTTCTCCCAGGGGGTACCCAGGCTGGGGACAGCCTGGGCCCCGCTCCCTTTTGTTAGGGGCATCCGAAGCGTGTTCCCGACCACAGACCCGGCCCAGGGGGGCAATGCCCGAGGCCGGATGGTGGCACCCAGGCAGCCTGGCTGCCGTCGGGCACCGCCTGCAGCCTCCCCAATCCACCAAACTTAATATTAACTGATGCACTGCTTGTTTGTATCTTTTTTTCAGAAACCTCATCAAGGATAGGGCTCGAGACAGGTAAATGGATTCTTGCCTGGTTTTCAATGCTCCTGGAAGGAAATGTAGTCAAAATGCTGGTTTACCTCTTTGTCTCGAAACCACCATTTTCTCCTAAACCCGGTGATCTTAGGTAGGGGGTTAGAGAAGAGGCTGGGGCCGCCACCCCCCTAATCCTCCCTCCCCAGGGCGCTTCTGCACAGCCCTTTGCCCTGGAAAGGGTTAACCTGACAGATGCTACCGGGCTCCTTTTGGGGAGCCATTTTCTCTCCCTCATTGTCTCACTGCCTTTTGTGTGTGAGACCATATCCTACCCTGGGGAGCCTGGAGCAGCCCAGAAAGAATCAGATTTTCAGTCCCTTTTGGGTTTGCAGGGAGCTTTTCCCCTTCTCCCTCCCCTCCTTCAACCTTCCCCCCCCACCACCCCCTTTCTCCCAGGGCTGCCCAGCCCTGAAAGCTGCAGACAAAGGGAGGCAGCACCGGCATCGCTGCGGCAAGAACCAGAGTTCTGCTGGGTGACAGTGAGGAACGGGCAGAGCTGGCAGAGCCAAGGGGGTTTTCTCACCCCTTATTTCCATCACTGAGCCAGAGAAGAGGTCACCCCGTGCAGACACATCCCGTTTGACCCACCACAGCCACCTCCTGCTGGCATCCAGGCAGGGAATCCATTTGCCAGATGCTCGGTGGCATCTCCGCTGCCCGGTTGGTGTCGTCCCCCCCCCCCAGGCTGAGCCCAGCCCCGTGGCAGCTGGTTTGCAAATGCTGCCTGGACAGGCTTGTCCCCACGGGAGGCTGCCGGCGACGTGCGGAGACAATGAGCCGTGGGGAGCAACGGCGGCTCCGCAACCCAACTGCAGAGTCATCACAGGGACCGGCTGCCATTGTGGCTTTTCCAGGCGGGCAGGGTGGGAGGAGGGCTGGCAGCACGGGATGGCACTGGCCAGTGCCCACGGCCACGCTGCAGAGGTGGAGCGGCACCCACCGCAGCGTGGCTGTCACTGCCAGCCGCCCTGCTACAGCCACTGCTGGTGGCACGGGCAGGATCCAAGTGACCTGGTTTAACCAGGGGGCAGAGGTAGCAGTGGCTGTGACAGCAGCAGGGGCAATGACAGTAGAATTGGCAGAGGCAGTGACAGTGGCAGTGATAGTGGCAGAGGCAGTGCCAGTGGCAATGGCAATGGAAATGGCAAAGGAAGTGGCAGTAGCAGTGGCCGTGGCAGTGGCAGTAGCAGTAGCAGTGGCAGTAGCAGTGGCAATGGCAGTGACAGTGGCAATGGTGGTGGCAGTAGCAGACAATCCCTGCCCCCAGTGCAGAGAGTTCCAGAGTCAGGCAGGGACAGACCGCTTGGATCAATGTCACCATTTCTGGTGTGGTCCTTCCCAGTGCTTCCCATCTCCAGGCCTGGTCCCGTTCCCCCACATTCTACAAGGGGACAGGCACAGAAGGGATAGGGGCCACTTCCTTGGGCATGAGCTGCCAAGATGCCCAGGCTGGTTCCCTCTCCCCAGGGCAGCCCAGTAGGGAATTGGCACGGGGTAGGCTCAGCCACTGGCATGGCATCTCCCCCTGCAGAGGTTTTACATCCACATCCCACGGGATCTGACCCCTTCCTTTGCCCCCCAGCATCGGGCAGCACCCAGCCACCCTGCGGGCAGCAGGAGCAGTGACTGCAGCAGTGGGGTTCAGGGCAGAGGATGCTGCCTGGGGGCATTAATCCTGCTGGAATGGGGAGCTGGAAGGATGGCAGGGGAGCCGAGGGAGGCTCTGCCTGCCTTCCTGCCTGCATCTGCCCTCCCCAGCCCCCCTGCCAGGCTCCCCCCAGCACCAGGTATCCCTCACCCGCTGGGCTCGCCTGGGCTCTGCCCCCTGGGGGATGGTGGCACCGCGTTGCTCTCCTTTGCTGCGTTGGTTGCTTTCTTTTGCAGCTGCTAATGACTGACCTGAGGTCTGTTCACACACAGTCCCCTGCACAGCCCCTGCGGCGGAGCAGCCAGACAGGACGGGGGGACATTGCATGGCACTCGCGTAGCCAGTGACCTCAGGTAGGACCCCTGGGGAGGGGGATGCGGATGGTGCCAGCCCCATGCTCTCCCCACCCCTCGTGACCCAGGATGGCTCTGGGCAGCAGGGAGCCAGCCTTTCTCCCTGGGGTCCCAACCCCTCACGGGCTCTCCCTGGGCTCTGGCTGGATCCATGGGGTCACGCTGTCCCCAGGGCCACCTGCATGAGAGTATGTGTCCCCCACTCATGCCCAGCAGTGGGGAGGGAGCAGTCATTATGCTGCCCAGGGTCTCACAGCATCTCTGCTCCCCAGTGCTACCAGACCCAGGGGCACAGCCTCAGCTTCTGCTCGGCCAGACCAGCCATGCCTGGAGAGGAGCCAGGGCTCAGAGAGCCACCATTGTCACCCGTGCATGGATGCCAGAGCCTGGCTGGCCACAGCAGAGCAACCTGGTGCCGGCTGCCATGGGCCGGAACCACGAGCCCAGCCACTGCGTGGGACATGGCCGAAGAGACAGTGGTGGTGACACCTGAGGACACGGGTTTGCGTGTGCGCGTGGTGTTCTTACAAGGTGCTGGGGTCACCCTCCCTCCTGCTGCTCCCAGTCAGACACAGGGTCTGGGTGTCCCCATGTACCCTCCCCAGCAATGGGCTGGGCATGGGCAGGACGAACCCCATCCCCTTCCCTGAATGCAGTGTAGGAGGAGGAAGAAGGGGATGGGAGCAGAGCTGTGCCAGCTCCTCAAGGAGACATGGTGGCCAGAGCCCAAAGGGACCCTGGTTGTCCCCACTGATCTTGCCTGTTTGTTCCTCTGTCACAAAGTCCCGGTGCTTTCTGCTCTGGAAATGCCTTGCAACTGCTGGTGACACATCCCAGCAGGATCCTACTTCTCTGCTCTGAGAAAACACACAGGTTGTGAAGCAGCCTGGAGCTTGGGGAGGGACACGGGCAGCACATCCTCTTCCCAAGAAGCCTGTGGCATGGCTTCTGCGGGGCCGTGTGGGGCCACTGTCAGCCTGTGTGACCACTGCCTCGCTGAGCAGCCCACTCCGAGCAGGCAGGAGGGCTGGACATGTGGTGGACTGGGGGCTGAGAACAGACAGAGCTCATGGCAGGCATTACAGCCCTTTGAAGTCCAACACGAAGAAGCCTCTTCGGGAGGACCAGAGGCAGGTAGTGCTGCAGGAAGAGGTGACCCAGGGTGACATGGGGTGCCCTGGGTGCCCCTTCGCAGCCTTATTTCTTGGGGCACGGTGCAGAGCTGCTGCTCCTGCCGCTCCTCAGCAATGGGCACCGCTCAGCCACCCGCTCCTGCCGGCAGCCCTGTGGAGAGGCAGCTCCTGTTGGGGAGGGGATGAATTATCAGATACTTTTCCTCTGCCTCATATCATGGTTTTCCCTGCTGGACATCCTCCTCCCTCCATGGGCAGTGTGGAAACCCAGAGCCGCTGTCACTGCCTGGGCAGAAGCCCTCCTCTCCCAGTTGCCCATAGCCTTGCTCCAGGCACCGTCAGTGGTGCTTTCACCCCTTCCCTTTCTCTGCTTCTTCCAGCTCCTTTCGTGCCCTCAGCCTGGAGCCTTACAATGCCAAATTAGTCCAACAATACTGGGATAATCTCCTCCGTACAGCCTGTCTGTACTGGGGGGGTGGGAAACGTGTGTTGAGTGGGAGCAGGGGGTGGTTGGTACCTCCCCACCATGGGTGACGGGGCAGATCCCTACAAAGCATCTGATTCAGAGAGCAGGTTGTGTTACGCAGGCTAAACCTTCCTCTAACACCTTCCCAAACTCAACCCAGTAGCAAAAGCCCAAAAATGCCTCCTGCTCCGGCCATCCGGAGCCCCCCTGCTTCTGCAAGAGCCGAGCAGACCCACCCCCCTGGGGAAAGTGCCAGGGGCTGTTTGTGTGTGGGGGGGGACTAACTGGGACCGGCTCTGCATGCTGCCGCTCTGCTCCCCTATTAACCTACTAACCCGCTGGGACCCCCGGCCGCCAGGGGTGCCGAGGGGCTGCCGAAGCCCCCGGCCAAAGGACTAACCCACTAACCGGCTCCAGCGCATGCCCTACTAACCGGCCTTGTTTCGCCGCCGTCCTCCCCCCCTCCCCTCCACTAACCCCGGCCGGTCTTTAAAGGGGAACGGAAAAGCTGGGTAAGTAGGTTTGTCGGTGCCGGGGGGCGAGGGGTGCGAGGGGCTGCCGAGGCAGGAGGAGAGGGGTTTCCCTCCCCGCCTCGCCCTCCCCGGCTCTGCCTGTGGAGCCCGTTGCTGACTAGGAGCCTAAAACGGTTTTATCAGCAGAAGCTTTTCAGTTCCTTTTTAAGCCAGTAGATCTCTGTTACTAACACATTCCTGAACTGAATTAAACAAACTAACCGTTGCTGCTTTTCTCTTCATTTCTCTTCCAGTACTGTACCTCCTCTAAGTCAGCCCGGTTGTGCCCTGCTTCTCTTACTAACCGCCTGCTCTAATCCTTCCCGACTTGTTTCTCTCTCGCTACTAACCAGTACTCTTTGCACTTTAACTCCGGGGCGCTCTTTGCCATGACACGTGAAGGGTGGGCTCCTCCTCCTCTCCGGGTTTTTACACTTGCTGCAGCCCCTGCTGAGCATCTTTTGGCTCCCATTCAGCCCGATCTGAGCATCTTTTGGCTCCCATTCGGCGGGATGGGCAGGAAGATGTTCGGGGCGGGATGTGCGTGTGTATGTGTGGGAGCTTTGGAAATTTCCCCGATTGGCTTTCTGTTTTCCAAGCAGTTTCACGGGGCTAAATGAAGAAAAGAGGCAGGACAATGTGATAACCTTTTATTAACCATCGATAATGGCCACCAAAAAATCCAGCAAAATCCAAGTTTGCAGAGAGATTCAGCCCAAAAAGCGATGCTATTGCCACGAGCCCCACCAGAGCCCGAGCTTGGGGCTCTCCTGGGGCCCCAGTTCACCCATCATGGGGAATGGTCTCGTGCTGCTCCCCGCACTGGCCCGTGGGTGGCTGTGGGGCGCTCCCGGGCTCTTCTCTTCACTCCCTTTGTCTCTCCACAGTTTCTCTTGTGACTCTGGTGCATGCGGAAGCCGCTGCCGGCAGCGTGGTCCTGACTAACCGCACGGCGCCGAGGGCTGCATCTAACCATGGGGTTGGTACTTGCAGGGTCCCTGTGTGTGTCCCCCCCTACACCCCCTGGCCATGAGCTGGATGGGCAGGAGCGGGCAGCCCAGTGACAGAGGGGTGGCCAGAGCCAGGTGGGTGCAGCCTGTGCTTTCCTTTCCGCTCGTCTCTCGGTCAGGTAAAACGTCCCCTGCCTCCACGGGGATTCTGCCGGGGGTAAAGCTCCAGGATCTGGCCCATCCCTATGGGTTTGGCACGTATGGGTTTGGCATGCAGGCTAGTGACCAGTGGCAAGACACCCTCAGCATTCAGTGCTGGCAGTGCTGGCACTGAGCAGGACAGGGGCTGGCCCATGGGGACCTCCCCATGGCTGCTGGGGGGACACAGCAGTGGGGTAGCTCTGGCCGGCGGGGTGTGTATGGATCCAGCCAGCATCCACTTCCAGTTGCTCTCTCTTCCTCTTGTCCTTGGTGGCTTTGGCTTGTGCTCACTAACCTGGTGACGAGGACCTCCCCAGATAACACTGGCTGGCTTCAGTCACACCTGGCAGCAGCTCCTCTGCTCTGGAAGGCAGAACTGGAGCGGGGTGCCCTGGGTGGCTGGATTCATGCAGGACCACTGCCCACCTCCCCTTGGCATCCCTGGTCCTCACTGACCACAGCCTGGATGGGGGGGTCTTGCTGGGCTCTCCTGGGGCTTCCCTCCCCACTCAGCTCCGTGGCTGCTCGACCCCTCTCTTAACCCACTAACCATCTACCTCCTTTTCCTCTGCACGGCTGGGGCCAGGGGGGATTTTTGGGCTGATGCTGCTGATTTTGACTGAAGGGGGAGGCAGGGCCCTGCTGCAGGGTGGGGGAAGAGGGTAAAGCAGAGTTGTGGGGATTGGAAGAGGACAGGGGGACAAGCTGGGCTGGGCACTGGGCAGGTGGGTGACCATCAGGGCAGGCAGGTTTAGGGCTCCTGAAGAGGTCAGGAGCCCTGTGAGAGCTGGGCAGGGGGTGTCAAAGCCTGCCTGATGCAAGGGGCTGCCCCCCTGAACCCTCTTTGCAGCTCCAGAACCACCTTCCAGCCAGCTTTGCACCCAGGGGGATCTCCCCAGGCTGGTCACCCAGATAATGGGATCAGGGGTCACTCAGATGGCCCAGAGGATGCACTGGGGAAGTGCAACCCAGCAAGTGCTGCCTATGGACCCCTCAATGGGGACAGGCCACCAGCACCCACCAAGTGGCTGCTCCCCCCTGCAGGGCCACCTCTTTCTGAATGGGGCGAGGGGGCAGGGGGCGAGAGGCTTCATGAAAGAACCAGGTTGCTCATTTGTTCTGCCTCAGCACCTCAGGGCTCCCAGCCCATGCTCCCCAGTTCCTTCATCTGGGAGAGGAGTCTCTGTCTGCTCCCCCTTTGCTGGTGTCCCCAGAGCTGTCTGAAGAGGAGAGGCAGCAGCACAAGCAAGGTGTGAAGTGCAGATCCCTCTTTACCAGCTGCAATGACAGTGGGTCGGGGGGGTCAGGTAACGCCATAAGGGATGTGAGCAGAGGTTTGGGGTCTTGGGGTGCAATATCCAAGCTGGTATGGGCTGCTCCTGCTCTGCTGGAACCCTGCTGCCGCCCCTCACCCAGTGTGGTGGGACTGGGAATGGCCGTTGGTGGGACTGGGCGCAGGAGCGTGTTGAGGACTCTCTGAGGAAGGGGCTGCTGGGGCTGCCTCCACGGTGCCAGTGGGAGCCCTGTGGGTCCCCACAGCCCCAAGGATGTCCCTGCTGCCTGTAATGTCTGCTGTGAACATGGCAAGTGTGCAAACAGTCTGCTGTCTGGTGTCTTTGTGGGGTGTGGGAGGCTGGGGGAGCTGGGGGAGGACGGTCTGGGGGAATCCCAGCTCCTGTGAGCACCATGCCATGGGGGCAGGACAGGCTGCCCTCACCGCGGCCATCCCAGAACCCCACTGAGGGGCCAGGGCCACTCGACGGGGTGTCAGGGCAGAAGGGGACAGAAATGTCGCGGTCCCTGGGTGCCCAGCGGGAAGAAGAGGCTCCGTAGCTCCCCCCGTGGCAGCGGGAGCGGGGCATTGCGGGGGGGTGTGTGTGTGTGTGCAGTGGGGCGGGTGTCACCTTCCAGGGGAAGGCCCTGGAGCGGGGAAATGACATCGTGCAGCGCAGGCAGCACGTCCGGGCAGGGCAGGGTGCGGTGCCGGAGCTGGCGGGAGGGAACAATCCGATGTCACCGCTCACACCGGGAGGGAACAGTCCTTTGTCAGCGCTCACACCGGGGACACACCGCGACGGGGGGGTCCTCGGGGTGGGAGGGGTTGTTCGGTTGAGAGGAGCCGCAGGCAGTGCAGAACCGGGGCGGGAAGCGACCGGGGGCTGCGGGAGCGCCTCCCCGGTGCGGGGCCACGTCTGCGGGTGTGGGGGGCCGTCCCGGGGTGCAGGGTGCTGCCTGCCCTGCCCGGCCATGCCCGTGGGGCACTGGGCATCCACCGGTACCGGCCCGGACCGGGAGGGCGGCGGTAGGTGGAGCTAGTGCTCCAGAAAAACCCTGCCCGCAACTCGGAGCTCCCGTGCCCTGCCCGCAACTAGTCCTCGGGGTGGGAGGGGTTGTTCGGTTGAGAGGACCTGCCTGTCCCGCACCCTGCCCACAACTCGGAGGATCCCTGCCCGAAGTCCAGCGTCGTCCTGCCCGCACCCTGCCCGCACCCTGCCTGCAGCTCGGCAGTGCCCTGCCCGCACCCTGCCCGCAGCCCTGGGCCAGCAGCCGGTGGCAGAAGCGAGGGGAGAAGGACCCGTCCATCTCCCCCCCATCCCGTAGGACAAGCCCAGGGTGAGATGTGCCACCGACACCTAGGTGCTGCAGAGCACCCCGAATCCCCCCCCCAGGGGGAAGGGGCTAAGGGCCAGCATCCCAGCTGGGTGATGGAGGGCACAGGAGCAGGGGGACCCCAAACGCTGGTGTGTCCCAGCCTTAATCCCAGCAGGGTCAAGATCAACCTGCACCCTCCCGAGGTCAGAGAAGCAACAGGGGGACCTGCACCGTCCCCAGGTCAGGGGAGCAGCAGGGGGACCTGCAGGAGCTGGCACTGGCAACCCCCACTCCCATCCTGACACCCCCCCATCCTGCACTGCCCCGGGGTAAAGCCCAGGGCCACCACTGCTGCGGAGGAGGTGTTTTGGACAAGGTGGCACCTCCAGCCCAGGGCACAACAGTCACACAGAGCAGGGGGACAGCACTTGGCTGGCCCTTGCCTAGGAGGGAGGCTGGAGAGCCACCAGCTACCATGTCTCCTGCCCAGGCGTTGCCGGTGGTGCAGGGAGGCAGCAGCCAAACCCCTGTGTTTATTTCCCCCCCAAGGAAGCAGCGTTTTGACATGTCACAGCAAGTCTCGCAAACACATGTTGACAGAAAGTGTGTACAAGCAAGAGAAATGTTGCTCATTTGCATCAAGTGGCAAAGCCATTGGGTGAAACTGATAGGTGGCATCAGTTTCAGTGAGTGATGCGGGTGCCTCTGCCACCACCGGCAGGGACCTGCGAAAGGTCCCCATGGGAAGGGCTTTGCCAGGGGGAATGTGTTAGCAACTCAACATGAGCCAGCAGTGTGCCCAGGTGGCCAAGAAGGCCAAGGGCATCCTGGCCTTGTATAAGAAACAGTGTGACCAGCAGAAGCAGGGAGGTGATTGTCCCCCTGTACTCAGCACTGGTGAGGCCACCCCTTGAGTCTGGTGTCCAGTTCTGGGCACCTCAACACAACAGAGATCTGGAGGGGCTGGAGCAGAGGAGGGACACAGAGCTGAGGAAGGGCCTGGAGAATAAATCTCATGGAGAGCAACTGAAGGAGCTGGGACTGTTTAGTTTGAGGAAGAGGAGGCTGAGGGGAGACCTCATCACCCTCTACAACTCTTTGAAAGGGGATTGCAGAGAGGCTGGTGCTGGTCTTTTCTCACGGGCAATTGGCAATAGAAGGAGAGGGAATGGCTTCAAGTTGCAGCAGGGTAGGGTTAGGCTGGCCATGAGGAAAGGCTTCTTCCCAGCAAGAGTGGTCAGAGCCTGGAATGGGCTGCCCAGGGAGGTGGTGGAGTCCCCATCCCTGACTGTGTTTCAAAGTAGATTGGATGTGGTGTTGAGGGATCTGGTGTAGGGGAAAACTTTGTAGAGTGGGGCTGATGGTTGGACTGGATGATCCCAAGGGTCTCTTCCGACCAAAATGATTCTATGATTCTGTGAAAGCCCTGAGCACCAACCAGCTTTCCCAAACAACCCGGTGCCAGCCGTAGAGCTGCCAAGGGACACCGTGGAGGTGGGTGTCGAGAGGTTTTAGTGTCTCTGCTCCCAGATCTGTAAAAATGACATTAAAAAAGGTATTAATTTTCCATTTTCCCCTCTTTACCTTCGCTCTGGGAAGCAAACAGAGCCAGGCGGGTGCTGGAGGTGGCTGGCCGTGGCAGGGCTGTCACTGGGTACCCCACCCGTCACATGGGCCCAAGTGCTGGAGCTTGATCCTGGGGAGCATTGGGTGTTTGCTGTCCCCAGCAGCTTGAAGGGACATCACGGAGGGGCTGTGTTTGGCCTGTCACGGTGTGGATTAAAATGCGGCTGCAGGTGCGGCCTCTTGACCTAACCTCATTAGGAAGGTGGAAGTAAGACTAATTAAAACCATAAAGTCCCAAACTGTGCTTCTCTCCTGGTTTAGTCTATTTCTGGCCACTTCTCATTCCCACAGCTCCATTGAGTTAATATTCTGAAAATGATGGGCAGTGCAAAATCAAACTTTTCAGGAACTTTTTGGATGTTTGGGCCTTTCCAGGGCGTTTACACCCAGGGCTGCGGTGGTACCACCTGGGGAAGCACTTTCAGACCTCTAAACACTCTGCCTCCTGCCTCGCCAAACCTCATTTCTGAGCAAACACGGGATGAGCTGGGAGCCCTGCACCTCCACGAGCCATGCCTGGGTCCACCGGGTCATGGTGCCTGCCATCCTGTGAGGGTCCGCATGGAAACACCCCTGAAAACCAGGGGAAAGCAGGGGTAAATGCACTTTAAATGGGAAAACTGTTGTCAGCTGCAGGCATCATCCCATTGCCGTGCAGGACTGTGCAGGCAGAGCTGGCATCTCCCTGTGGGGAGGGTGGTTGCCCCCAGGCTGTCAGCGTGGCTGCTCGCCTCCGGGCGAGGAAGAGCCTCCTTGCAGGAAAGCCGTGCCAACCGGCTGGAATCCACTTGTTTCCCAGATGGTTATGACTATTTCATATCTTGCAGCAAACAGAGCCGAAAGCCATATGTGGAATAATGAGCAAAGCCCAAGCTTAAGGCAGGAGATCCTGGCACATCTTGAAGCAATTAAAATATCAGCTACAAACTTCCGCGCCTGCAAAGCCACCATCCTTTCTTCTGCCACCTTTGCAGAACGAGGAGGCAGTGGCTGCCACTCGATTGGGCACCACAACAAATATTTGAAGACTCCCCCCCACCCTCCCCTGGAGCGTAGTGGACCGTGGCAGTGCCAATGGCAACCCCAGCTGGGCAAGCATCACCCTTTTCCAGCAGACGGGGATGCTTTAGAAGGAAAAAGCCTCTCAATCAGCCATCCCAGTGAGAAATCAGCTTGGATATTCCCAAGGGAGAAGCCCACAAGACAAAACCCTGGTGCCCACCAGCACAGCAGATACAGGTGGCCCCAGCAACAGGGGTGCAATGGGAATAGATGGGGAGGAAAAGGGATCAGGGTGGATCCTGGTGAACAGGCTCGGACCGAAGCTCCATGGGGTCCCCTGTGCTGTCTCCCTGGGGTCCTAGGGCATGATGGCACTTTCAAGAGTGGCCACAGCTACTCTGGATGGCCACACTTCAGGATGTCCCCTCTACCAATAGCAGGCTCCCGGCCCGCTCATTAATACGTGGGATTGTAAGGCGATCCATAATTAGATGCTAACTGAGTTTTCTCTAAGTTGGGTGAGGGAAGGTCACCAAGGTAGGACTGGAGTCAGCTTATTGTTATTATCAATCAATAACCTATTTATTTTCCAACATTCCTATTAACCTCTGCAAGCCACTCGCCGTTTCCATTTGAAAGGGCTGTGCAGCCGCTTTGCTGACTGGACAACTCTGATTGAAAATGTAACAGTGACCCGACCCCAAAGGCAGAATCCAATTAAAATCATTTTCATTTGTAGATTAATATTTTTTAACCATGTTCTACATTCCTTGCTTCAGCATTTCGCACAGGAGCGGCTGCCTCATTACAGGAGCAGCCTGTATTGATAGTGCCATGAGAAAATAATTATAATTAATTAGACACAGAGACAATGGGACCGTCCTTTTACGGGGAGTTCAGTCGCCATGTGCCACCCCCGTGGTGGCAGCGGTGGTGACTGGGACACTCACGCCTGGTGGGACAGGGCTGCTGTTTTCCTGGGGGAGGATAAGGTGGTCTCACTCTATAAGCACCAGCCCCAGGCAGAGAGGTGGGTGAGGGTTACCCAGGTCCAGCCCATACTGGTGGAGGTGACCAGATGCCCCGGTGATGGGCACATCAGGGTGCAGCAGTTCCCATCCTCAGCTCCCCAAAGAGCCTGGTGCTGGAGGATGCAGAGGAGCGCGGTAATTGGCTGATGAAGCTTGGTCTTAATGTAAAGTCTATTATTAATAACGTGACTTTGATAATAAAAAGATTAAAATTAAGTTTATGGTTTGCTGACTGCCCTTTCCACACTGTAATCATCTCTCATTCATATTCATGAACCACTCATTAGTAACCACTGCTTACAAGCCGGCTAAACAGCCAAACCATTGAGCAGCCACTATCTCCTTAACTGCTTAACTTGCTCACTGATTACCAACATCAAATTAACTCTGCAGAACAGATCTAATAAGCTTCCCGGTGGCTTCAGACCTCCTTGAAAATTGCTCTGATGTCTCCATGGGGCCCTATTAAAAAAAAAACAACCAATCCTTCCCCTGTGAATCTTGCACTCTTTGTGTGGGTAATGCACAGGGCTGCCGTGCTGCTGCCCGCCCCGGTGCCCGTCCCTGCCCCATCTCCCCAGCCCCAGAGCAGCCCCAGCCCCTGCCTCCAGCCTCAATCCTTCATTAAGTGCTTCCAAGACTTAATTTGACTATTTGATAGCTCGGGGCTCGCATAACAAAAGAATAAATAAGAGCGACCTTTCCATTTAATTACTTTTTTTTTTTTCTAAAGATGTGGAGAATATATCAGCTTCCCATCAGCCCGGTGTGAGGAGCTTTGGTGGCATTTAGAAGGAGCAGGGGGACCAGCCAAACGATGCTCTACCACTGCAGGGCCCTGGTGGCAGCCAGGTTTGGGGACACCGGGATGCCCTACCCTGGCCACCAGCCATGGAGGGCAAGCGGTGGGGCTGTGGGTGATGCTGGGCTGGCAGCTGCCATGCTCAGCCAGGAGGATGGAGAGAGAGGGGGGCTTCCTGGCAATTAGCTCTGATTAATATTTCAGTGGTGGCCCAGCAGCGCGGCCATGGCCATGCAGAGGAATGCTGGCGCCGAGCATCACGGGAGGCGAAGGGGAACCTTCCTCTCTCATTGCCATGGCAACCGCAGCGGAGGAGAGGCTGGAGAGCTGTGAGGGGTTCAGGAGCGGGGATGATGCATCCCTCCTTGGAAATAACCCTCCCCTCCCTGGAAATAGCCCTCCCCTCCCTGGAAATAGCCCTCCCTCCACGGCTGGGGTGGCTGCGAAGCCTCCCCTAAAATTCCCCTCTGGGAGAAGGATGGATGGGCTGCACCTTGGTGGGGTGCCATGGTATCCCCCAACACCCAGAGCCCCCCTAGTCCCCCACCTGGGACTCGGGGCACTGTGTAGGCATTCGGATCCTCTACAGCTGGGTGGAATGTGGGGAGGTGGCCCCAGATCACCTCCCCATCCAGTGGGGCTTACCTCCCTCGGAACATCAGGCAACGTTTGGGAGAGACTCCAGTATGCAAGGTGGATGCTGAGTCCTGTGCCCAGTGCTCCCCAGTACCACCACCCCCCCCGGTAGGGGATCCTCCCACCTTTGCCTGGCACTGACTGGGGGGAGCGAGGCGGCTGCAAGCTCCCGCACCCAGCATATATTTTCTGGATGCTGGTGAGTGTGTCTTGCAGCAAGTCAGAGACAGGCAAGATTTAGTAGGCAGGAGGTGGAGAATTTGTGTATGGGCTCCCTGCTCTATGGCACCGGAGTCCAGGAGGTGGAGGCAGGCACTAGCCAGCATCCCATGGTCCCTCAGCCCCACATGGCCACGCTGTGGGTCCATTACCCCCTTTGCTTGGTCCCAAGCCCTGGACTCCTATGACTTTGGGGTTAACATCGCTCTGTCCTCAGAGTCAGCATCGTCCTCCAGCCCATGGACCACGCTGCAAGTCCATCTCTTGCCCCAGGGTGGGCAGAGGACCCTGCAGCCCTGCCCCATGCCATCTCCGCCCCACGTTGTCCCAGCCCTCCACCATCCCTGCCCCATATGCTCATCAGAGCCCCTTTCCCGGTGGAGGAGCACCCCCCACAGCTATGCAGCATCGAAGGGCATGCAGGAGGGGACAGGCTCAGGCCGGGGGGCATTGCCACCAGGCAAGTGAGGAAGGGAGATCCTCATCCTTCTGCCCAGACAGAGGAGCCCTCCCGCCCCTGACCCCAGGCACCCACCCCGGGCGGGTAGAAGCCGTTCTGCACCTGAACCCCTTACTTTCTCACCCCATCCCTTGCCCACAGCCTCCTCCCTCCCACCTCCCTGCGCATTCTTCCCAGATTGAGGCTGGAACTGATATTAATAATGGCTTATTTCAAGTTTTCAGCCCACTTTCTCCTAAGAAAATATTTATACTGAGCTGCATTTTCCATTTCTTTTCAATTACCGCCGTGTCTCATCACCTCCCCACAGCTCTCCTCTTTAGCCATAAACACAAATCCTATTACCTTTTCTTTTTCTGTGTATTTGCCCTTTGATTTAAGCCGCATTTTCTCCTGTTTTCATCAGTTCTGGACCTCTCCCGCTGTATATCTCCCTGTTTATCTACTTTCCAAAGGCCTCCTCTTATTTCTCCGGCCCTGATCAATACAGCTGCAGAGCTGGCTGGCAGCTCCTCTCCGCTCCTGCCTGTAGTTTTTCTTGGGGGACTTGTCCAGTATTTCTTGTTAAGCTTCTGTCTCAGCTTGTTCCATTTCTCATTAGGTTTTAGCGCTGGCATTGTAGTATTTCTTGTATTTCCACGCTGCCCAGCGGATCTCTTGTAATTCTTAACGGCGAGGCTTAAAGCCTCGCTCTTTAGTGGACTCCCGAGTCCTTTCTGGCAGGGTTTGAAGTGGCAACCAGCGTGACACTTTTATTTGCAGGTGGAGAAAAGAATGTCTCTGCTTCCAAGCCAGACCATGATTTTTTCTAACAAAAGGGGCACTGGGGATTATTTGTATTTTACAGCCCTTATTCCAGGGGATGTATTTCCCGGGGCCGTGACGGGTGGCAACCCCTGTCCCTGCAGTGCTGGGAGGAGGGGTGCCACCACCCGGGGCTGGGACACCTTAGTCCTGCACTGGGGACACGGTTGCAAGCGCTGATGGTGGTGTAAAGCCAGGCAGCCCCCACCAAGCCTCCTCTGTGCCCCCCACCCTGAAGGGTTCAGGGTTCAGCATCCCTGAACCGTGGCCCTTGCATGCCTGGCCAGGCAGCTCACAGCCGGAAAGCATCCTGGCTCTCTGGCAGGTGGGTTGGTTGGTTTGGGTTTTTTCTTTTTTCATCTGCATCCCTCTCGAAATTTTCCTTCTGAGAGAGAAGCTGCTTTTAAAATACACCCCAGCTTTCCAGCTGTCAGGAGCCAGCAAATGGATTGCTCTCCGTGGCTGCATTTCTGAGTATTAAACATGACGCGCAGTCGCCGCTACACAATATTTCCTCAGATGCCACCGCACCGCGGGAGCCAAACAGTGCCCTTTAAAATAAAACCAATTTTTCCTGTCTCCTCCACAGAATAGTCTTATTTATACACACTCAAACAGCTGTTACTGCAGGTTAACCAAAGGTTGTAAAAACATTTTTCAAATGCCCTTAACTTTGCTTGGTTTGTTATTGAAATTGTTAATCTTGGGTTTCGAATTTTTTTTTCCCTCCCGATCACACTGGGATAAAACAGGTGAAACCAGCCCATCCCTGGCTGAGCAGAGTTTTCTGCCTCCTCCCCCCCGCTTCTCTGCTCCTCCACCCCAGCAGTGGCTTGAGCATCATCTTGGTGGCTTCCCAGGCAGCACCAGGGCCACACAGCCGCTCTGTACCATCCCAGAGGGATGGAGATTTCCGTGTCAATTCAGTCCTCACACTTCCATGTTAAACATCTGTCTGGTAAACTCCTCCCTACACACACAGCTCTCTGCCCTGGCTGGCTGGGGCCCTGCAGTGGCCAAGGGCACCTTGAGTTTGGCTGTTGAGGCTTTTCTGCCAACTCTCGTGATGAGGTCAATGTGTTCCGTTGCCTTGATTCCCCCTTAGACAAGTGCAAATGGGATTTCCAGCAATTAAAACTACTCTTAGTTTAATTGCTGATGGGGGAAAGGAACACACAGGAACAGCCCCAGCGAGAGGGCAGGGCAGGGGACTGGGAACCAGCACTGGAGCATCCCACCGCCATACAGTCCAACCTCACCCAATCCAATCCAATCCAATCCACCCCAATCCAATTCAACTAAATCCACCCCAATCCAACCCCAATCCAACTCAACCCAATCCAAACCACCCCAATCTGATCCATCCCATCTCAACCCAACCCAATTCAGTCCAATCCAACCCAACCCAACCCAACCCATCTCAATCCAACCCAACCAACCCAATCCAGTCCAACCCAACCCAATCCAGTCCAACCCAACCCAACCCAATCCAATCCAATCCAATCCAATCCAATCCAATCCAATCCAATCCAATCCAATCCAATCCAATCCAATCCAATCTGATATCCTCTCTTCCTCCCCTCTTTGCTGCCTCCATCTCTCTTCCAGCAGCTGGGACCAGCAGCACTGTGGCACATCCCTTCCTCTGCACTCAGCAATACCTCTTTCCCTGCCCCATCCAGGCTCTGGATTGATGTCCCCAAGGGTCACCTACCCATGCAGTGCCAGGATGGCTGCTCCTGCTCCTCGCCAGGAGACCTGGGCACAGCCAGGTCAGGGCCAGCGTTGCTCTCCCAGCGGATGAGTGATCACCATCCTCCCTTCTCACCCCGAGAACACCATTTCTATGCAGATGATTCTCTCACCAAGGAGTGGGAAACCAAGGCTGATGAAATCCAATCTCATCTTCAGTCTGATTGTGATAATTTGCAATGAGCTAAGGAAAAGTAAATTACTATTAAATGCAAATAAAAGTTAAATAATGCTGTTTGGGAGCTGCTCTATGTCGCACCATCCACATAAATCAGGGGAAGGTTTAACCTGGGGTAATATATCACCACAGGTAGTTATCACCTCTAAATACCTGGCTGTGGGTGCAGAGATGCCCAGACCCTCAGTTACCTTCCTGTTAGTGATTACATGGCTGAGGACATGAAGGGGAGCTATGCCTCTGCCGTCCCCCCATG
Organism: Jacana jacana; assembly: GCA_013400555.1. NCBI lineage: Eukaryota > Metazoa > Chordata > Aves > Charadriiformes > Jacanidae > Jacana > Jacana jacana. The sequence continues at coordinate 5,300 of VZTM01010369.1, read as the reverse complement.
CAAACCAGCTGCCAGAGGACAGCCAGGGAGAGGGAGGGCAGCAGGGGACTAGAGGGTGGCCAGGGAGCTGAGCCCCCTGATGGTTTTATGTCCCTGTAAATCGCCTACCAATCCAAGGGCTGACAGAGATGTATTTTTAGCTGCTGCAGCACAATTAAGTCTTCTCGTTAGTCTCAGGAGGAGAAGGAGGTTGTTGGTTTACTTGCAAATGCTTGAGGTAATTCTCTAATGGCTCCTCCACCATTACACAGACACTGTTTTCAATCTCTTATCATATGTAATCCCTAATGATTCCTCTGTTATGTCCTGTTTTATTAAAGCGCCATTGAACTATAGCCTATTGATTTAGATTTCACAGACAATTGAAATTTAAATTGACTCCAAATTGAATGTCTCCATGCAATCTGTGTTCTCTACCAAAGATAGATAAAATGCTTCTATTTTTGATAACAACTCATAGACGAGGCACATTTTGACTCCGGGAAGCGCGGAAGGGCATCAGGATTTCCATGACAAATGTCAGGCGGCCGGGACAGCAGCGGCTTTCTGACCTGTGAAGGCATTTAACATCACCCTGGGGCTCGACAGGAGCTGCAGGTAAGTTCGACTTGGGGAAAAAAAATCAGCTTAATGCCATGAAAGATGCGGCTGGTGAATTCCTGAAGGGCTCTCGGCTCGCTGAGCACCAGCCCGGAGCTGCCAGCGGGATGCTCTGCTGGCGGGATGCTCTTCACCAGCAGCACCACGAGTAGAACTGACACGTGGCCGGGGCAGCCAAGCGCGCAGCCCAAACCCCAACGCGTCCTCACATGTCTTCCAGTGGTTTTATTCACTCCCATGCTCTTCCCAGCTAAAGCAGGGTTCCCAGCAATGCGCAGACCAGGCTGGGTTCTGGCAGGAGCCCCGTTGCCAGGAGCACCTGGAAGGAGTTTTGGCAGGGCCCGGCGTCACAGAATCAATCACAGAATCTAAGGGATTGGAAGGGACCTTGAAAGATCATCTAGTCCAATCCCCCTGCTGGAGCAGGAACACCTAGAGCAGGTCACACAGGAACGTGTCCAGGTGGGGTTTGAATGTCCCCAAAGAAGGAGACTCCACCACCTCTCTCTGCCAGTGTTCTGTTACCCTGTTTTTGTCTCATATTGAAGTGGAACCTCCTGTGTTCCAGCTTGCACCCAGTGCCCCTTGTCCTATCGTTGCATGTCAATCACAGCTCTCCGCTCCCCGTGTCCCTGTCACAGGGTGTCCCCGTCACAGGGTGTCCCCACAAACCACGGGGTGAATGGTCCATCCCTGTGGGCTCCAGGGACCTGCGCCTCCGCCTCCCAGGAGCTTCAGTATAAATAATAAAGAGTTACAGGCTGCTATCTGCCACAGGCTCTACTTCTATGCCTCCCCCTAGTAATAATGTCTGTGTTACAGCCGACCTTAATGCCAGCAAAGATAATTCTTTCCATGCAATGAACTGTTTATTGGCTGATGGATACAGCCCTGTCATGTGGGGTCCTGCGTGGATCCTGCAGGACCTGTGAGCCCCACAGAGCTCCTGCGTAACGATGGGAGCAGGGGGCTGTGGCTGGAGTATTCCCCCCCCTCTTCCTTCTCTCGACATCCCTCCTGCAGCAGCGTGAGCAGCCCGGCCCCTTCCCAGCGCCAGGCAGTATTCCTGGCAGCATCTTTGGAGATGAGGGTTTGGGAGACTCTCCAGAGCAACGTGGTGGTGGCCACAGGGGTGGAAGGTCATCCCTGTCCTGCCCAAAACCTCCTCCTGCCCTGAGTGTGGAGTCAAAATCCAATGCCTCTTCTCCATCCACTGCCCTGCCCTGCCCTGCCCTCAGCCAAGACCCATTGTGGCAGCTCCAGAGCCTCTGGAAACGGGCTCTGAGCCCAGCCACAACCAGCCTCACGTGTACACGCGTGGCGACGTGTGTGTCTACATGTCGGGGTGGGGCGGGGGTGCCGCGGCTGATGAAAAGTGCCGCGTTCCGGGCTTTTAGAGACATTTACGTTTAATCTCCGGTTTAACATTCCTAGCGGGAATACTTCACAGCTGAAGAATGTTTTCCCCGAGCCTTTAGTCTCATTTCTGACATTTCACCTGTCATATTATGTGCTTTTTCAGGGGGAGCGAAACGGCAGCTTGTCTCCTTTAAAAGCGATGGACACGCTGTTTGTCAAGGAGACGAGCGCCGGGCGCCGTCCCCCTGCTCATTTAGAAACAAAACTCACCTCAAAGGGTGGTTTCCAACAAACAGGCCTCTTCACCAGCATCTTCCCAGCGGGAAACACCAGGGCTTTCCCGGCCGTCGGGGCTGGGTGCTGCCAGGAGGCTGGGTGCCCGCTCCAGGGATGGAGGAGCATCAGGAGACCTGGAAGAATCTTCTAACGTTATCCCTGCCCACCTGGAAGGACAGCCCACCCCCAGGTACCTCTGGTTAAAAAAAGACAATCATCTGCCTTTAAAGCCCACCTAAACTCCTCCAACGGGAGCTGTCACCTAATTTATCAGGTTACTGCGGTTTTCGAAGAATGATAGACAGTAATTAAAACTAAGCTAATAACCTCCTCACTCTTGACATTTCTACAGGGGTTTTGTTCACCATTATCTACATATAGATTAAAAATTGTAATTGGACCAGAGATAGGGTTAGAAAAATCAACCACCTTCCAACTGATAGTTTGCTAGTGAGTGACACTTTGAAATTTTATTTAATCTGAGAAAATTGAGTTGAGCTCCGGTAAAGTTGAGTTATCATGAAGTACCTGCACTGGGTGGAAAATGCACTTGACAAAGGCATGGGCAGGGGGCTAAAGAAACGAAGGGGACCCCCCACACACACCTTGTGTGGCTCCAGCAAACTGGCTGCAAACTGGCTGCAAACTGGCCAGGAGGGTTTGCACTGGGGAAGTTTCTTTACCAAAAGTTAAAAATAAAAAAGGCAAAGTGGAGCAACTGGTGATTCTGGCAGCACTGGGTGCTTTAAAGCCTCTTTGGGGGCATTGGGAGCAACCTGCCAAGCTCATCCCGTTTCACCCAGCTCTTCCCAAGGGATAGGGCATCCCAGCAGAGGTTTGCCTGTTGCCTGTGGGCATCCTGGGCGTACAAGTGTGGATGCTGCCCATGGGAACCTGCTCTTGGCTCCTGCTAGCCAACACTTAGGTGATCCTCCTTTTATTGCTCTTGTTGCTGGTCTTTTCTCCTCCCGTTTTCAGCAGAACCAGCCCAAAGTGCCGGAGCCCACCCAGCAGTTGAGGCACCTGAGGTCTTGCCCAGCAGGAGAGTCCCAGCCTTAAAAAACAACCCCCAAAGTAATTTCTTGCCCCTCAAACTGCCCTCCAGGAGCATTATCCCTTAATCATTGTGTTTATCCAGACTTATTCTCTATTTCTAACCGTAAGGAGTACATTAGGTATGTAATTATCACCACACATGCTCAGCCACCAGCGCGGGACCCTCCCCTGCAGCTGGGTNAAGAGACCCAGCTCCCTCAGCCTTTCCTCCTCTGGGAGATGCTCCACTGCCTTCATCATCTTGGTAGCCCTGCCCTGGACTCTCTCAAGCAGTTCCCTGTCCTTCTGGAACTGAGGGGCCTAGAACTGGACACCATATTCCAGATGGGGTCTCACCAGGGCAGAGTAGAGGGGGAGGAGAACCTCTCTCCATCTACTGACCACACATTTCCTGGGAGAATTATGCCCATCCCAGAGTCTTTGACAACAGCGAGGAGATGAGAAAAGACCTGGCTGGGGGTGACCCCTCCAAGGAGAGGGATCCAGCATAAACTGGAGGGGATTTAGTGAGGGTTGGCTGATGCCCCCCTGGGCATCCCAGGAAAGGAATGATGCTGGGGAAGAGGGGGGGGGACAGGGACCCTTTCCTTCTGTGTTATTTACGGTGATTTTCCTTCCCATCCCTGGCAATCTGTGATCGCTATAGACACTTAATTATTATGGCAATAATTATTATAACACAGTATTAGTAATGGAGTAATGACAGCATTTAGTTTCAACTGTGACATATTAACTAAGCAGGGCAGTATTAATTGCAATGGTGAATTATCCTCATAGACACTATTTCAATTATTGTTTTGTCACTATTACGTTTATGACAGTAATAATTACATATCTAATATACTCATTATTGTTAGATATACAGAATAAGTCTGAATAAATGCAGCAATTAAGGGATAATGTTCCTGGTGGGGAGTTTGAGGAGCAAGAAATGACTTTGGTGGCTGGTTTTAAGGCTGGAGTAAGGCAGGGACTCTCCTGCTGGGGAAGACCTTGGGTGGCTCAGTCACTGGGTGGGCTCTGGCACTTTTGTGTTGGTTCTGTGGGCCTCCCCTGGCGTGCTGTGATCAGGTCTGGAGCCCTCAAGATAGGAAGGACATGGACCTGATGGAGAGGGTCCAGAGTAGGGCCACCAAAATACTCAGGGGGGGTGGAGCACCTTTGCTCCAAGGACAGGCTGAGGGAGCTGGGGTTGTTCAGCCTGGAGAAGAGGAGGCTCTGGGGAGACCATACAGCAGCCTTCTAGTACCTGAAGGGGCTACAGGAAGGCTGGGGAGGGTCTGTTCACAAAGACCTGCAGTGACAGGACAAGGGACAATGTCCTCTACCTGGAGAAGAGCAGCTTTAGATTGGATATTAGGAATAGGTTCTTCACTCTGAGGATGGTGGAGCACTGGGACAGGTTGCCCAGGGAGGTGGTTGAGGCCCCTTCCCTGGAGATATTCAAGGAGAGGCTCGAGGAGGCCCTGGGCAACCCGGTCTAGTTGGTGGTGTCCCTGCTGGCTGCAGGGAGGTGGGACTTGATAACCTTAGAGGTCCTTTCCAGCCTGGACCATTCTATGAGTCTATGATTCTATGAAGGCTGGGTATGAGGAATCCTCCTCAGAATGCCCCAATGTGTGGGGTTGGGACATCTCAGCTCTTGATTCCCCACCCGCAGCACTGCATCAGTCAGGTTTCACCTCAGAATTTATGAAGAACAAGCCACAAATGGCCTCCCCAAATCACTTTGCTTAAGCCACTGGAAACCTGTTGTGGTCTGATTGTGGGAGGGAACAAGCACACAGCTGTGGGACAACAGCAAAAGGGGGAGGAAGACACCCCACGGAGCAGCTGAGATTCCCCTCAGATGTGGCTTCCATGGCAGGGGCTGATGCAGCTGGTGGTCCCTGAGAGAACTGGGCAGTGCTGTGGGTGCTGCTGGTACTGCCGGGGCAAAGCCTGGAGGAGCATGGTGCTCCAGAGCAGCAGTGCTGGGATGCTGCGTGCAGCTATGCAGGGATGCAGCT
>VZTM01010367.1:50774-61470 GCA_013400555.1 Jacana jacana | reverse complement strand
AGGGGAAGGCAGAAACTGTGATGAATCCTTCATACAAGTAAGGCTTGACAGTGAGGGTGCTCACACTGGGACTAGACTGCCTTGCTTATGTACCTGCAGCGGCCATCTCAGCTCTGGATTTCTGCTTCCAGAGCTTTTCTGGAAAAGGCAACAAAATCTGCTTCAATCACCTTCATCGAATGTTTAAATCCAAATGGATGGCTTTGCCAGAAGCAGGAGTATCTACCGTGTTCCCTCACTCGGACTGATGAGCAGAAGAAGCACTTTGGGGCACAGAAGGGACAGTGAGGTCAGCAGTGTCATCAGCATCTTCAACCAGTACAGCTATTCATGAAAGGAGTATCCGTCCATGGCCTGACATTGGGGTACAAATCAGCAAGTTAACTGTATGCTGCAGATACAGCCTAACCGTAATTAGTTCTTTTGTTTAAGTATAAACTGACTCTAACCACTTCTTGGGCATGCGGTTCTTTCAAGACAAAAAGGCAAATAACTCAGTTACATTTAGAAAAATGGCTTTAATGAATAGGAAAATGGCATTTAATCTTTTGGTGCATCCTGCATTTTATGAGTAAATTCCGTGGGAAACTGTGTAAATGGAACGTAATTATTTTTAAAATAGAATCCTTTGTTATTAGCTACATAACTGTCATGTGTACATAAAGCACCCTGCTGTACAGACAAAAGACTGGAAAAGTTTCCTGGAGAGTTTCTGCTATTGAAAGAATAAAAATTGAAGCAGTGGGGTGAACTTTTGGTTCACAGACTCAAATACTGAATGTTAAACCTGGCTGAGAGAAAATCACTTTATTCTGATAACCGGATTACTTAGAACAAAAATAGAGGAAAATTAAGAACTGAAGAGCAGAAAATTAAGGTGGAATGCAATTTAAAGAGTAAGCAGATGATGTAGGCTTTCATTTTCATCCCCCCCAGTGTCCAGCTAATTAAAATTACAATCAAAATGAAAGTCTAAACTTGTAAATATCTTTAGCTAATGATTTTGTCTTTTTAATCATCTTCACATTCAAAGACTTTATTTTATTCATTTAGAGCTTTACAATAAAATGAAATTGTTTTTCTCTAGTAAAATCCTTTTAATTTTCGTTATCTGTTTCTTTTTACATCATACATTATGTATTTTTCTTTTTCCTTTCTAATTTCTACACAGTATTCTCTACTTTTATAGTCTCTGGGCCTCTTATGCATTTACTTAAAACTATTATAAAGTTAAATGTAATAAAGTGCTACAATGTAAACTTTTTGCTCAGCATAAAATCACTGGAGTTGCATATACTGGCTTGAAAAACTAATCTAGACAAACACTAGCTTTCATCATGAGGAGCATACGCAGATACAATGAATTTTTAAGCCACTGTTCACATACAACTTTAAATTTAGACATAAGAGTACATATTAATCTTCTTTGTTTCTACGACAAAGAATGGGTTTGCCCCACTCTACTGACTGTTATCCACGAATAACGGCTGGTTTTTCTGTGAGTTCTGAGGCGACTCTTGAATGGTTCAAGAGTTAAAAGAAATTAAAAACATTCTTACTGTACTGGACAGCTATGACACACCTTTCTGACCTCAGTGTTCTATGGGTTTGCTGTCAGTATAGTTTGCATTTCCCAACAATGTGGGAATACAGAGTAATCTTATTGAAAAATGAATACATATTTAGATGCTTTTTGGTTTACATGCTTATGCTACCACAAAATTTATAAAAGTACGTATTCTGTTTTTCTTCAAAATTTGTTATTATGTAAGTTTTGTAAACTGAGGGTGAGTAAACCCTGAAAATATAGGAATAATGATGTTTGAGATATGACTCTGTCCTAATGACTTCCCCCATTTTGCCTAATACAGGCATTTTCTTTCATTTTGCTAGACAATTTTGATTTACAATAGACACTAAAGTTGGAACTTAGCCAGTCCCATTTTTTATGGTGTTAAAGCGATATACTTTAACACCATACAAACACAACATTTATTTAGTAATCTGGTTCATTTCAACCTCGGTTTTACTTGCATGATCCAGCTACACTGTGAAATCTGAGGATTCTGAACTGAATCCTGGGAGTCTGAGCTATGGATTCTGAGCTATGTTTGAAAGATGGTTTTGTATTCCTATAGTATTTGGAAAATCCCACAAAAAGGCAGTGCCAACACCCAAGTACAATACCATAGGTTCAAAATATTCAGATTCAGTGGCTGGTGGATTCAGCATGAACACATCTAAAGGTGGTAAGCCTTTAACTTTATAGAAAGACAATTGTCAAGCTCCACATCTGTAACAGATGTCATGGATGTCACAAATCATAAGTGTCCAGGAGATCCCATTCACATTGGAACACAGACTATGGGTGCATTTGCAACTTTTAACAGTTCTCAACCTACCTGGGAAGATTTACACTGTCAGTCATTACTCTAGTATCTGAATTATTTCCCAGTAAAACCTATTAGCCAAACAAAAGATCCTCAAAGCTATCATGAAGCATCTCACAAATGTTTTGGGGCTTATACAACTTTTAGTGGGAACATGACAGTATTTCTTTGTTATCTTCTTTGGCTTTCTTAGGAATAGGAAAGAGGATGTTAGCACCAAGCTCTATCTTGCAGGATGATAGTTTTATATATTTATACTAGCATAAACATGTGCATCTCCACTGAAATATTCTCATTTTACACTAGTAAAAGCAAGGGCAGATCTTGGCCCAGCATCTTTTGGAATCTCTAATAAAATACATTCCCTGGTTCTAAGAGGCAACTTTCATCTGGCTGCTTGGAAGATCTCCAAGAGTCTGTGCTCTGCAAGATTTGAAAGGAATTAACTACATACTCTTGTGCCTTTAGAATCAATAAAACATATGGATTGGCCTTGTCTTCTGGAGTTGCCACTGACTGCAAAGGGAGTATTTGTACAATTCAGGAAGATGTAACTGGGCTTAAAGCCTCTGCTTTTTATGTGCAGAAGTTAATTTATCTGAATGTTTTAATGTTCATACATCAGTCATTTCATTAGGGCACCTGCCAAAAAGAGTGCCAAAATTTTGCCCATATGTACAAAGATGAACATAAGGTTTGAGAGCCCTCTGGACCTAAGACATTTTAAGATATCCAGTGCTTACTTAATCGTTTTATACTGTTATTAGATCTATGAGCATTCTGGGTTTTGGTACCAGCTTGTGTTTTCTCATATTAAAGTTCTTAAATACAGAAGAACAATTGCATGCAAAATCACCAGAACAGATACATTTGCTGCTTCAGACATTTTTGTTAACAGCTGCAATGTTTTGTGCTGAGGTATTATAATAGAGATGTTCAGAGTCTCCATCTGAGTTTGTGAACTGCTACTGATGCAAATTTTAAAATAGCCAGAAGTAAAAGTAAGTATAGTGCAAGACAACTCCATGCAAATCACTACAAATATTTTGTAGCAAAAAATTTATTGGGTAAAATAAAGGAAGGGGGATATATGAAAACTGGGCTAGTAAGAGGTTGTGGACTGGGAGTACTGTGGTAGAAGGGGATGCCTGATGGTTCTCACCTGCATGCATTTCCAATGTTGGATCTCACATCTCACTGTTTCCAAAAAGGGTGGTTTGGCTTGTGTATAAGGCCCCCGAATGCTTTCTTCGTGTCAGCTCTAGTGCTTGTGCCACAGACTCAGCAAACCAGGCCAGCCTAAAAGTAACGCATCAAAAAAGCAGTCAGTTTTTGGTCAGTGAGCAAACTGTCCGAGTGTACAAGCAGGTCAATAGGGAGCCAAAGTTGGCACAAGTGAGAGGAGGCTGCAGGGCCAGGAATAGTGAGGGGAAGAGCAGACTGCCCTTCACAACAAACAACAGGGAGCCTTTCAGCGGGAAGAGTAGTATAAAATAAATAAAACCTCTTTCAGACAACAACCATGGCCTGCTAGTTTAATCACAGAAAACTCCACCTAGTCCCAATGGCTGTAGGTGTGTCTGAGCTGTACTTTTAAGCAGTGGAAAACTGAAGCTCAAGAGATGGAAACTCTTTAATTAGCTGAGGGCAAGGTTTAAGTGTTATTTTTTGTCTAGAACCTCAGATAACCTTCACTGGTTTTTATTGTGTACGCCTTTGGTGTAGCTTTTAGGCACAAGCAAGCTAATTTACCTTTAGTTAAAAAAAAGTACAACTGCATATTATTCAAAGTATTCTTTTGATGTATTTAATCGAGTCCTTTCACATGCTTTTACCTTTAAGAATTTGTTAGGGTTGGAATTCCTAAACTGTGGCCTATGGTGCATTTTGTAGAGGCCTTTGAAGTTATTACATGTTTTTTAGGTCTGCTTAAAAGGTAGCTAAAATATAATAAACATTTTTCAAGTGCAGCTTTTCCTTACACACAACTACTGCTACTGACACCAGGATCTGCGATCACTAGATAGATGCAGAATCACCTCATAAGAGAGGTGCCCTCTGAAATAGAGGTGTTCTATATTAAAAAATAATCTAAACTACGAAAGTTTAAAAACACTTGATCAATGGCTTTGCGCTTTGTAACATTGACCTTCAGTTGCTTGAAATACTATCACAATTTTTCAATTTGATATTATAAAATCCAGATTTCATAAACATATTATTATCCTTCCATTATGATTACTTGTTCCCTCTAAGGTCTACAATGCTTTTCTATAACATCTAAATGGAAATGGGATTAGGATGAGATTCTGTCACTCAGAGGATTTGTGCAAAAAGGTGGGGATACACACAGAAAAGGTCATTTCTTAGGGCTGAGATGAGTAAAATGACACTGAGTTATGATGAAGAACTGAAATAACAGTATTAGTGATTTTGAATGTTTTTAAATTGATTGTTTTATGTTGGAGATACTAATGTTAGAGAACAGCGCACTGTTATTTTCTTGCCTTTCATAACATCCTTAAATAAATAAAAAATCCAGCTCCAAAGAAATCTACATTATTTCAATGAATTATTTTTGTAGTTTACTAAGTGGTTTCATGTGAATGCTGTCTTTTCTGAATGTACTTGCTGTCTGGCTGTGGATAATTTTGCTAACAAAATCCAGCCAATGAGATACTCAGAAATTGTCACTTTCACGTGTTTGGTCTGCATACTCTTTGTTTTGTCACTGAGGTCATGAGTTATTTCATTATTTAACTGGCTGAATCTGACAGTTGAATGGACAAATAATTAATAACAAACTCTATTATGATTCTTCTGGCAAATAATGATTGTATTTAAATTAGAAAAGGTGGTCTGTGGCTGAAAGATCAGATCAGGACTCCTTAAGAAGTATACTTGTCAAATATCTTCCTTGCTTTTAGATTGTAATTTTCCCATTTTGTAAATGCTGAAGTCTGTGCACCAGATCAAAGTAACATAATGTTTCAAGTAATTGCATCTTTATATGAAGTTTGAAAGTGTGCACTATATACAATATGAGACAATGACTGATGTTCTTTGGGGCCCCGGTACTAAAATATTTTATGGTTGTGATATTACAGGATTTTTACTTAGATACATTACTCCGTAAGTGCACTTGGCCAAAGTAGCTTGACATTTCTTTTATTGTCAGACTAAGGTAAACATGGCCAAATGATGAAAAATGCCTATCTTCAGTTTCACATTTGATGCAATTAAGAAATAATCTCTGTACCTGGAAATTTCTGAGATACCTCACAATTAAATAAAGTAATGTCTAGTGTAATGCATACTAAGAGAAGAGATGTTTTGATCAAAATGAAGTTAATAGATAATATGAAGGATGCAATTTACTATGAATCAGTGGATTAACTGCTCAAGGTGAGCCACCCTGAGTAACTAAATGCACATGAACAGCTTCAGGGAAGAAAACTATGGACATGCTGGCTAGAACACAGTGGTATATAAAACCTGTTTGTGCATATATTTGGAAAATGTTTCTTGAATTGGTCACTAAGTCTTGCATTGTCCAAAGTTCTCTAGAGTAAAAAGGGTTGACTACAGCAATGTTCTTGCAAAGAACTGAACTGCCAAAACTTATCTTTCTGAGTTCCACTGACAGTTTGCTGAAGTCTGGAAATCATCTCTAACATTTGCAAGGTGGGGGAAAAAAAAGTTAACCAACACTCAGTATATATTTTTATTAGCACTTATTCTTGAAAATCTTTCTATGATTAATTTAAATGGCAAATCTTGGGACTCCTTAACCTCTCTATTGACTCTTTTTAGTGCATTGTATGCCTGATACTTGGACAAATTATTGGCAGAATTCAGATACAGGACAGAGGAACTGTGGCAGCATACAAAAAAGAACACAAGAGACTAACAACCAGATCAAATGAGCAAACAAGGCTTCACATTCATTCTCTCATGTAGTAGCTATATTTCTAATAGCCACTGCAACTATATAAAACTGCAAAGGGGTTGACCCCTTTTGATTCCTCTATTTCCATGCAATCCCAGTGTACAGGTCTCCCAAGCTCGGAGAACAAGATCTAACTGCAGGAATAAACATTTTTTGTTGTTTTCTTTGCTTTTTTCATTTCTCCTCCTGTCCTGCAGGTACTGAGCTGCTGCCACCCATCAGAGACAGTGGTTCTTTGCCTTAAAAAGTTGCAGAGACTACTTGCAGCCACTTCTTTGGCCTGAGATCCTGTTAACTGATATTGCCTTTTCTACATTTTGATGTGCCGCCTTCTCATTTCCACAGTGAAAAGCACTAGTTTAGAGATAAGAGAGACTCAAGATCTCAGGGAGAAGTAACCTCCTCTATTAGAAGAGATGAATAATTGGAAAAGGGATATGGTGTAGGGGAGAACTTGTTGAGTAGGGCAGATGGTTGGACTCAATGATCCCAAGGGTCTCTTAGAAACAAAATGATTCTATGATTCTCAGATTTAGCCACTTTAGTAATTCATATCTTATCCAACAGTGAAGACCTTATCAGCTGGCCTAGAAATGTATTACTTCCTACAACCTTCAGCAATATATTGCATGCTAATCAGATTGCATTTGCTTTTATTCTCAAGGTAAGCAGCCTTGGGGATTCTCAAGATCCACACACCTCTTAGGTGACTTACCAAAGTCTTTATGTTTGTATCTTTATATATATCAAAGGCTTTATCCCTTTGTAAAAGTTTTTTTTTCTCAAACATGACTATTTAGGCAGAAACTGCCTCTTGCTGTGTTTTGCACGGTGCTCAGCCTTAGTGATATACAAGGTCTTAAAGCCTCCTGAAATAATAACTTCAAAATTTTTGTTTATGTATCTTTCCTCAAGCTTTTCTGAACACTGTGACTGTCAGGCCCTAGTGGCAGCCCACGCAGAAAAGCAAGGAAGGTTTTTATTCCAACACCTGCATTAGAGGGCAGAAGAGCTAAATGTGCTGTGGCAGGAAACACTGTATGATCCATGCATGATTTAAGCCAGAAGTCACCTCTTGCCTTGCCCCGGATGACACTGCAATCTGCATGGCACGGCCAGCTGAGCATTGAGAGCCCCTGCTCGACGGCTCCTCTTACTCCGGGACGCTTATCCCTTTCTAGAAGCTCTCCCTCGACCCCCGCACCTCCACGCACCCTCCCGCCTCACCTAACGGCCGGCGCACGCGCCTGAGGCGAAGGCAGAGGCACGCGTGTCGTCGACAGGCGGGGGCGGGGCCTCAGTCAGCGGCGCGTCCGATTCGAACGGCCGTGCGGGAAGCAGCGGCGCAGCATGGCGGCCCCCGCGGCCCTGTTACGACAGTGCCCGCTGCTGCTGCCTCAGGACCGGGAGGGGACGGTCTACGAGGGCTTCGTTAGCGCGCAGGTACCGGGAGTGGCGGCCTGTACTTGGCGTCTACCTTTCCTTCCCCTCGTTCCCCCAGCCGGCCTGGGCGTGTGTGAGGGGGAAAGCGCAGCTGCCGGTTTTGTGAAGCAACAAATGGCGGCGGAGGGGGGGCGGGTATGTAGGGGGAGGCCGTAGTGGGGCCCCTGAGTTTGCGGTGGCTGCTTGTTCCCTGCACCGTGAGGAGGAAATCTGGCGGCGCCGTCTCGCTGAGGAGGAGCGGGCTGGATTTATACTGGCGAATGTTTTTGGGATACAGATTCAGCGTGCCTGTGCTCTTGACCTAGGGTTAAAGGTTGAAGTAAATAACTAATGGTGGATGTTTTCCTTTCACTTACTGTTTTTGTGAGCTGTCAGCTGCATCATCTCTCTGGGGATCCAGTAAATTGCAGTGCAGGGAGAAGAACAGCACCTAAGGCAGGTTGAGTGAATTCACTTTCCTTTCTCAAGTCCATGAGATTCCTGACAACCCGTTTCCTCAGCTTGTTGAGGTCCCTCTAAATGGTAGCACAATCACACGGTGTATCAACCACTTTTCCCAGTTCTGTATCCTCTGCCAACTTACTGTGTGAGGGTGAGTCCTGTCCCATCATCCAGGTCACAAATGAAGGTGAAATAGCATCGGTCCCAGGGGTGACGCCTGGTGTGCACCATTAGTCAGGAACCTCCTGCTGGACTTATTCCTGCTGACCACAACTCTTTGAGTGCAGCAGTTCTGCAAGTTTTCAGTCCATAGCACTGTCAGCTGATCTAGTTCACTTCTCTTCAGTTTGTCTGTGGGGGTGTTATGGGAAACAGTATTAAAAGCCTTTCTGAAATTGACATAAAGCATCCACTGTATCGCTCACCTAATCACAGGAGGACATCTGGTTTTATTCTTAACTTTCCGATGGCAAAATCTCAGAATTTGCTGACATTCAAGGTATGGTGAGCTGGAATAAAAGTTTTAAGATGAGTTAACAGTTCTCTTTGCTTCAGGGAGGAGTTAAAGCTATTCAAACCTTCTTTATTTCAGTTTAATCATCCCATAAGAAAGTAGAAAGAGGATCACAAATAGGGACAATTAATGAACATGCAAGTAGGTGGCATTTAGGACATTCCTCATATGAATTGCTAACGGGGTTACATTCAGGTACTTGGGACTGGGTTTGTTTACAGTTTCCAAAAACTTGCTACAATGTGCTGTGGCTCAGTTCCCCAGTTCTTTTTTAGTGTAGTACTTCTATGACATGAGTCTCATATGACTTTCACTTGAGTTGGAGACAGACTGCCATGCACTTCAGCGTGGCTTGGATTGAATTATATTTCTTGGTTTTGTCCAGATTTGGATGTTTATTTTTCTTCTAAATGGTGTTATGTTTGCTTTGCAAAATGTGATGCACTGAGCATTTTTTACTGAATACCGTGAGTTAGAGGTCAAGAGTATTTCAACTTCAGAATTAAAATGAGCGTTATTTCTACCTGTCACTGCTGCTTTTTTTTTTTTCCTAAATAAAGGTCTGAGTCTGAATAATATTCCTGAAAGTCAGATAATACAAACTTTATTTTTTAGTAGCTGAATTGATGGACAATACTTCCCACATGCATCTAACTGCTTTTCTTTACTGATCTTCCTATTAACTAAATATTTATTTTCAAGGGTAGAGACTTCCATATCAGGGTTCTGTTACCAATGGATTTTTCTGTGAAAAATGCAAGGTAAGATAAGATAGCAAGTGAAAGCAACTTACAAGTATATGTAACAAAAGCTTATTTTGACAAAAGCAATGATGGATATGCCTATGGATTATTTTTCCCAATACTGTTACTGGTAATTAATTCTTATTAATTAATACAGGTTTTGACTAAATATTGCAACAAAATTGTATGGCATCAGTGTTAATAAACAATGACAATAAACATTGCCTATATCAAAATATATTGCTAATTAACTTTGAAACTTGTTGTAATTAATTGCTTGTACTTATAGAAAAATCAATGTACTTGGGGGGAAAAAAGTTCATTTAAATCAGATTATGTATATGTCACTGTTTCAGAAACGGAAAATTCAGTGCAAACTTGTAAATTTAAGTAATGATATTCTTGAAGTTAAAAAAGCTAGACTAACCATCCGCTTAATAGGTATTGTGGTACCCAATTATTTTTTTTTTAGAAGCTCTGTTTTTATTCTTGTGTTTTCATAGTAATATGCTTGTGTGTGTGTATATTGTGTGTATGCACACATACGTGGATTAGTCTTTAACATTGTATTCCATACTTCTGCCTTGGCCAGCCTGCTCTGAACTGTGAACAGATGTGGTATTAGCTGTATTACATTTTGGCTTGGATACTTAAAACCACATTTTAGGTAACTTTGACATTTTCGGGATATCATTTTTAAATATTGGTGTATTTTATGAAGTCATATTAGCTTGCAAGAATTATGTTGTTGTTTACAGCAAAGAACAGAGGCTTTTGTAGGTAAGTGCTTAATTTTTAATGGGCTTTGGGATAGTGACATTTGAAAGTTTTAAATAACTTTGAATATGAAAACTCAAAGAAAATTTGAGGTATTGTGTACTTCCCTTTGTTTTTTTTAAGAAAAACTTTTATGTTGTTGTGTAGCAGACTTTTTGATCTCTTCTAAAAATCATGTACCGTGAATCTATAATTTATACAAAGTGCTTTTTGTCTAGGATAGAGTGTAGCTGGCACCTAAAGAAGTTACTGCATGGATATCGGCATATTTTAAAGCAGGTATACAACTTTTAAAATCATTACTGTTAAATGTGCGCTAATAGCTCTGGGATCCCCAACATAAGAAGTACATGGACCTGTTGGAGTAAATCCAGAAGGCCACAAAGATGGTCAGAGGGCTGGAGCACCTCTGATGTGAGGACGGGCTGAGAGAGTTGGG
>VZTM01010367.1:0-49238 GCA_013400555.1 Jacana jacana | reverse complement strand
AATACAATAGTAATTCCAGTCTGTTTGCCTGGATACACAAGCACTCAGGAAATGAGAATGCAATGAAAGCATAATTCAGGAAAAGTGGTAAAACAGTGATCCTCAGTGAGGATAGTCAAACCAACAGAAGACACTGTGGGAGAACTGGGCAGAAATTATTGATATTCTGATTTCATTATTCTTTTTACTATTTCTTTTAATTTTTTATTTTAAATAATCAATAATTTAATGTATAAATTTCATTAGTTCATTGTTTTGTCCTGTAAGCATAATTTTAAGTATGTTTTCAAAGAACAAGTGGGACAACGTGAATGAGGAACGCATGGTTGCCTTTTGCTTTTCTCTAATGTGGCATTACCTTTTTGATAAAAAATTCTTTTTGAAGCTTTATGACATACTTGATGAGTGTCTGTACCAAAACTTACTGTCTGAGATCTGATGATGTTAAAACTGAGAAATTGATTATTTTATTTCCTTGTATATAGCTACTTAAAAATAACACGGGGGATTTCATATATATGTCTACTTTTGTGGCTGTGGAGCTCAGGAGACAGCTGTGCACTTAATAGAACCTTCTTTTGAAAGTTCTTTCAGTCAAGATGCTTGACTTCAAATTTATTAGCTGAAAAAGAGGCACATTTGATATTTGCATTTGAAGACTGTTTTCAACATCTTTTGTTTTTTTTTTTTTTAAATTGCAGATGTTTTCATTATCAGTATCTGAAGTAATTTACCAAACAGCTTCTTTGTCTGCTTTCGCTGGAGGCTATAACAAAACAAATGCAGTGTACAGTTAATTTTACATAAGCTTAATATTTTTGAATGAATTGCAAAAATCACGTTACTAAGTAGATGCAAAAATATTGAAATATCTCTTAATGATGTTTTTAATGTTCTTTTAAACAGGAAATTGCTTTAAAGAATACACAAGACCTGCATATACCCCGGCCACCAGAATACTACTCCTGTCTTGTCAGAGATCTAGAAGTATTGGGTTGGAATAAGTATGTTTATTTCTTAATAGATGTTACCTTTCAAATATACTTTTGTAGTTCTTTTGTATTTGAGAGTTGAACATGGTTTCTTAATTTGTCTTGGTCAGAAACTGGTTTTGCTTTAAAAGCTCTGATGCTTTGTTTTTTAACAAAAATTAAAAAAAAAACCCACAACCAAAAACCCCCAACAAACCCATGTCAATGGAAGGTATATTTTCAGTCTCAAATAACTGAGCCGAAAGGTGAGATGCTGCCCTAAGAAATTGATTCTTCTTTGATCTATAAACTGTTGATACAGTAAATATATTAAATACAACTTCTATAGTTTCCTTTTTTTTTCCTTCCTTTCCCTACTTTGTACAGCTTGTTTTGATAATTCCCATGTGCTGGTTTCTAGAAAAAGATGATCTGCATGTAGACACACGACTTATGCTGTGCTTCTGTCCAGTGTTGCCATGTTACTCAGTAAACATATGCTTCTTGACTTATGAGACAGATAAAGTCTCTGGGTTTTTTTTTGTTGGGGAAATCAATCATTAATCAAAGGGCTAGGCCTTACATAGCATGATCATATCTGGTTTACTATGAGCTGAAAGGAAAATAACCTAGAGAGGCGATTTGAAGTACACTAGTAAGTTACACTACTAATTTTAGTGTGATTTTAACAATAAAATGTGCTACAAGAAGGCCTGTTAACCTAGACCGATTTTGAGTTGCAGGTGATGTGTTTTGCATCTTATTTAAAAACATCTTGGCATGGTCTTTCAGTGAAAAAGTAGTACTGTCAGTAAGGATCAATCACTGCTCACACCTTGAGAAGCTTTCAGATTTATTTGTCAGGATTTTTCTTAGAAAAGAACTGGTTTGTTGTGGGCCCTAGATTTACTTCTTCTAGTGAGTTTTGGGTCATACTGGAAGCTGACTGCATCCAAATTCACCTGACAAACTGATATTTTGTTTGTAGGAGAATCAACGCAATAGGCTGTGGTTCCTTTCTCTCTGAAGTGAGTTAAGAAGGTCTTGGATTAGGTGTAAATTTAGCATGTTTTTGTGGCTTTTATCTAAGAAATATGTGATGTTTCTCAGAAACAAATGGAAGACATTTTCTACAATGATCTTTCCTCCTAAGCCACTAAAAGTATTTTGTAATACTATCTCATGATCTCGCTGGTTGGTTCAGTGATGAAGTCTTGAGAAGGTAAATTATCAGCTATAAAACACCTGTAGGACTTGTCACCCTCATGTGGTGCCGCGGCCAGGAGCAGTCGAGCCCGACGCAATCAATCAGGAAGCCATTAATCAGGAAGCCATTCCAGCAAGCACCCGAATCAGGAAGCGCACCCCGGAAGCACCTCGCTCAGGAAGCACACACAGTCGGGAAGCACCCTTAATCAGGAAGCACCAGGGAGCACTCCCAGGAAGCACACATGTGCAATCGTTCTACAGTTACAGGTCCTCATTCGCTAAGCACTACATTTCGGATAGGGAGAGGGGTATTGTCCACGAGCTTTCCACACTCTTTCCACAGGCTTAAAGTTGCCCCATGATTGGCTACAACATTTGTGTCATTTGCTGTTTCCCACACTTTGTTTCGCCTTCACTATACTTCGTTTAGCTTACTTCCACTTATTTGCATATGTGCCCTCCCAGCAACCCCCTCTTAAAGGGCCTGCTCTCAACAATGTGGATTCATAAAGGTTGCCAGCATCTCCTAGGTCCATGGTGTGAGTCATAATCCCGCTTGGCTCAAGTCTCAATGCAGTTCTGCTTCTTACTTGCCAAATTGTTTCATAGAAAGTATCTTTTCCTCTTAGGATCCCCATTTTCAAGGGAATCCTGCCTTGTCATGTGCTCTCAGTGAA
This sequence comes from Jacana jacana, assembly GCA_013400555.1. NCBI lineage: Eukaryota > Metazoa > Chordata > Aves > Charadriiformes > Jacanidae > Jacana > Jacana jacana. The sequence continues at coordinate 46,381 of VZTM01010367.1, read as the reverse complement.
ATGGCTGAATAGTTTTGCTGAATTACAGTACTTCAGAGGCTTAACTCAGGCTTTCCATCTTTATGATCATTCAATTTTTTTCCTATATGATAATACAATGGAGCCTACGGATGAATAAAAGTTTATAGAACTAAAGTATCACCTATGTAAACAATTCCTTATTTGATTATATAGCCGCATGACAAAGTTCATACAACTTTTACAGTGCTGAGAAACTTTTTCCAGTCTTGCAGAACTGATCCTTTCACCTCTTCCTATGCAAAGATTGGAAGAGGGATGCTATTGAACAGGTAGCCACAAAGCTACTGGGCTCCTTTTTTTCTATCCTATATGGAAAATTGATTCGTCCTGTGTCCCCTAGAGGCAGTTTATTGGTATTGCATTCTGTTGAGGAGAAGGAAGGCTAGCTATGGATTTTCATTCTGGGCATTCTTCAACCCTGTATGCCCCTGTCTGAGGAGTTCTTATTCCTTGGTGTTCCTGTTTGTGAAAAAGTTTGAAAGGGAAGAGAATATTTCACTCTTAAGTGAATGATTAGTAATGAGTAATATTTAAAAGGTGTTGTGCTGCTTAGCTTGAATAGTAGTTGTCTGTTACTAGCAACTAGTTGTTGAAATCAAAATTAAATAAAAGTCGTAAGAATTTCCAGATTAGTCTGTATGGTAGCGGTGCTTCATATAGAGGTGATGATCTACATATTTTTACAGGTTTTTTTCCTGTTATCTCTAAGTTCAGTGAAATTCAAATTTTTACCTGGTATTATATAAATCCTAAAACTATATTGAAAATTGAATAATGTTCAGAACTTATAGAACCATTTAATGATGTATTCTTCTATATATAACTAAACTGGTAGCAATTATTGGTACTCTTAGCACCTTTTCCAAATGCTTATGTATTTTTTCTATAGTGTCTCATTTACACTGTCAATGAAAGTGAAGGTTCTTTACAGATATGATTGAATGTAATCATATTGGCACTATATTTTTAATATAATGCTGTGCATATATTTACATTTTAAATATATAAATAGGCACATACATTTATATTGTAGCTTAAGGATTTCAGAAATAAATTTTAAGACATGTATGTCCATGGCTATCTAAGAAATAAAAGTAACTTTAAATCTTCTTCGCTCCACCCAGTGTAGATTGAGGAAGTGCGGAAGGGTTTGATTTTGAACTAAAATGATCTGTACCTTTCTGGCACCTCAGGAGTGGAGTGGTCCAAACAAGATAACTCACAGAACAGATAATTTTAAATCCTGAAGACTTTGACAGCATTCCTTTAATTTTTCTGTTCTGCTTTGCTATCTAACCTCACAGTGTGGTGATGGAGGGACCAGTTGTGCTTTCTTTTGGACACTGCTATGTATTTCATTGCAGTAACCACTCTCTGCCTTAGCTGTTGGTTTTGTTTTTCCCCTCCCCAGCCAACAGTAAAAGGAGGGGTGAGATGTAGGTAGTTTCTTATCTTTGTAAAACTCAGTGGTATAATTTTGAGGTAGATTAGGAACAAAATGAGAGTAATGAAATTTTTCCAGTTAGAGGAAGAAAGCGCTCATTCTTTCTAAATAAATCAAGTTTTATTGACTGCAGTTGAATTACACTTTTATCAAGCCTTGTATTTCTTTCAACTGTTGTAAAGAAAAGGAGAGTTGAAATGCGCTCAGGAATCTGTAGGATTATTTGATACTCTATTAAGGTTAATCAGCATTAAACATGACATAATATGTCTCTACTACTGCTGTTTCCATCTGTATTTTAAAGTTTCTTCATATTGATGCCATGTCATTTATGCAGATCAGTTTTTCTTCTTTTCACTTCCTTCCCAGGAATGCGCACGCCCTTTGGTGTATGTCTACTTTTTCTTGGACAGGCTTCTACAATTCCATTGCCTGTTTCCCCTGAAATAGGACCATTTTTCCCAGCATGCTGGCTCAAATGACTGAGCTACGTAACAGCTTAAGAAAAAAATGTTACTTAGGTCAGCAAGCAGATGGTTTCTTTGCACTCTGATCGGCTTTTCCATCATTCTAGGTGGTAAGCTGTACAATCGACTGGGGCTGCTTTTTATCTTTACGCAAGAATGACATAGTCAAAATGCCAAAATATCCACAGTCCCAGTTGGCTGGTAAATATCTGAAGAAGTTTGAACCTTTTTAGCAGTTGTTGAAGCTACTCAGCAAAACGTGTTTCTAGAGAACAACAATACTGTAGAACTGTATTCATCTTCATTGTTTGGGGAAGCACAGATCAGTGACACCTTAAACAAAGAGTGATTACGTCAGAAGCTTTAAAAGTTATTTACATTTCATATGTACTTGCTACTTGCTTGGGTGCACGTGTACTATGTAAAACTGTCATGGAACAAAGGCAAATCATCATGAATAACTCATTTTGTACCTCTTTGGGTACTGTTTTCTGCAGAAAATCTATTTCAGAATATGAACCAATATCCACTGAATTTTCCACAATAGTAGTATTGATAATAAAAGAGAACTTCATTGAAGAGGAAAGCAAATCAAGAGCATAAAAGTCTCATAGAGTAAGAAACTGCAGAAATGGATCAAAGATTTGACAGGAAGTTTAATGTGTACATAAGTAGAAGCTGACAGGAACATGCTGTGTGTGTCAAAGGTTCCAGCGATGGAAAACTGAAACACAGTGCTCACTGACCACAGCATGAGCCTTGACACACATTGTAAATAACCCAAAGATATATGACTGCATTAAGAAGTAGACTGGTGTATTAACAGCAGTAAATCCAGAACAGCAGAAATGGTTGGCACATAGAACTTCCTCTGATTGATATTTGTAACAGATTAATAAGAGTATTGCAGACAGCTCAAACTGGACGTATTAAAAAATGCTGTTAGAGTTTTGTTTTCTCTTTCAGAGTCTCTTATGTGGATACTGGTCTTGCCACAGTCAAGTTAAAAGCTGAGGACTCTTGTGGTCGACAGCATCTCATCACTCTGAAGTTAAATGCAAAGGTGAATTTGTGGGGAAAAAAAAATTTAGGGCTTCCTTGCAATAAATGGATTTTTGTTAATTTGTGAGTGTTTTAGAGAGTTGGTCTGTTTCGTTAGTATGCCTGTTCTGCAGAATAATGGGTAGGGGGGGTTCTGAGAAATTACTTTGTATAAAGCACAGTTTTCAGTCTTTAACTTAATTTAAAATTAATATTGCATTGTGATTTATTTGTAAGAATTTTTCCATATGAAATTGTGCATCACATAAAAAACTCTTTAATGATAGTGCAATGATTTTACTGGCTTACAGACAAAGCCATTTGGGAGACTTTCTTTCATTATCGTTCCATCCAGAGACTGCATATAACAAAAATCAGAGGATGCTGGGTTGCCTCTGTAGCAAGTCTTACTGTTAAAGCTAGCTAGCTAGCTAGATACAAAGATTTATGAAAAACTGATGATAGAATTGAGTTCCTATATTAAAAAAAAATGTTTCTTTTTATTCTAAAACATTAGCTGATTTGGACAGTGCTTGTAATGCAAATTCATGGCATCTGCCAAAAAAATCTTATTTTATTTTTTATTCTTCCTCGTGCTTAAAACTGAGTTCGAATTGCATTGTTTCTTCGTAGAATTTCTTATTTCAAGGCATAAATCTCTTATCAGAAAGTATGAATGCCTAGGCTGTATGGTAACAGTTATATGGTAATACCTGTTGTCTTTAGAAAATCAGTCTAGAGGAAAAAGCGGATCCAAAAGTGTCTAAATGTTGTTGTTTGGGACTATCTTTGGTCCATCATCTGGAATAATAATAATCTTGGAGAGATGAAGAGTGGGCATGATATTGTAATATTAAATTTCACCTTCACAGACATTCTATATTCTTTCAAATACCAGGAGGTTTTGAGTTTTATATAAGTTAAGCTAATTTTACCTTGGAGGAAAATATGGGTCCTAAGCACACAGAATGAAGAACGCAAAATTAATTTGCTAGTCAGTCCATTATTAAATATATTAATGGAAAAAATATATCAGAAACTACAATTATGGCCTATTTAACATGCAAGGGGAGATACCAGTCTGTATTGTCGTGGTTTATAAAGGAGCTGCTGTCCCATACGTAGATTGACACTAGAAATTAAATGCAGCCTGTTGCCCCTAAGTGTTTTCTTGATTCGATGATGACTGAAGTATTTTACCTGTATGGAAGTATAAAAGTGGAAAAAACCCAAACCAAAACAACCCACCCCAAAGGTAGTGCAATACCCTTTTTTTCCAAGCAGCTGCCGTGGTCAAACCCTATTACTCTTGTGCATTGGCTGGTTCTGTTGAGCCTTAACTTACTACTGTACTGTAAGGGGAATTGAGATTACTGTTTTCTGTTACTGTGAAAACTTCTTTCTTCTCTATATCCAAACCTGAGACTCCTAATAGCAGAAGAAATCACTGTCTGTCATGGTTTTGACCAATCAGACTGATGATGATCCCTCCCCTCTAAGGAAGAGAGAGGAGAGGAAGGGATTGAAGAGATTCAGGAGTTTAGAAAAAAACTAAAGTACTTTAATGAATATGTAAATAATAATAATTTAATAAATAATAAAAATAAAAGTGAAAAAGTATAAAAGAAAGGAAAAAAAAAAGTATACAGTCTATACAAAACCGTATCAAGCTCCCGGGATGACGATCATGTCACCAGCAGCATCAGGAAAAGTCCCAGGCTGGACTCGGTGACCAACAGGAGCTGGATTAGAGTCAGGAACGCTCGGATCAGGATCAGAGGCAGACGAACAGACAGGGTCCTCCTCAGACATTGGCCATTGAAGGAAGAGAGTTGACCCTTTGATCCCTCAGCTTTTATACTAAGCCTGATGCACATGGGATGGAATACCCCAGTTGGTCAATTTTGGGTCACCTGCCCTGTCCACTCCTCCCTACAAGTGTGACCCCTTGATGCTTTTTCCGCTTCTGACCCTCCAACGGGGCAAATAACAAAATTACCTGACCTTGGTTGTTACAGCAATAAGTATAAGCAAGGGCATCTCTGCGCCATCCCTTGGTGTAATCAGGTCTTATCACTGTGAGAGAGAACAGTCTCTGCACACTGTGCTGTTAATTTCAGACTTTTGTTACTTAGAAGAGGCCCAGCTAAGAAAGTAAAATTACTGAACAGAAAATTGGTTTGTTTTACCTCAAACCAGGACACTGTCTTAACAACTAATGATACAGTGTAATGAAGAGACTAGTGTATTAAACTTGTCTGTTGTAAAAAGTAATCATCAATTCTTTTATTTATTTTTCTTTCAAGTGATTGTTATGATGAAGGATCAATTGCTTGTCCTTTTAAAACTGTCTGGCATTTAAACTTGCCAGAAGAAAAAATAATGTGAAACCTGCTTTAATAAAAGTATGCTTATTTTTGTCACGCTATTTCTTTGATTAAGGCTAAACTTCTCCTGCCCAGTACATATTGCTGGCTCTTGTCTGTATTCTGGCAGATTGTTTTTTTCAGCCTTGTCCTTATGGATGCCATACAGTGAAATGACTTTATGAGCCTGCCAACAATGTTTTCAGGAAGAAAGTCTTTGAAAAATGATTTAGAAAATTCCTTTTCATGAATTTATCACGCATATTCAGATAATCGCCTAAATATTCCTTTGCCATCACTCTTAATGGTCTGGATATGTTTTGAGGACTCTTCCTTAACACATTGTCAAGTGTTTCCACCAGTCATCCTTGTCTGAATGTGCTTTGCGGTAGGAACTGCCCTTTTACAACTCTTGCTCTCCATAAACTGCATTTGTAAAGTGTCTAGAGGTGATCAGCTTAAACCCAGAAGAACCGAGAGCAGTTGTATCATAGTTTGATATGTTAGTCAGATCAGGTGCCACACAGCTTTAACTTTTATAAATGATTAGACTGAAACCTCATAAAAGGATATATTGTATAATGCTCAGATTACGTTTTGTGAAATAGTTTTCTTAGTTTTATAGTTAGATTTATTTGGTTGACAATGTCTGGTCCAGAAATCTTTAGCCATTCACAACTTAAATAAATGAGTAGAGAAGTTTTCTGAAAACAAAGTGTGCGTTCTTTGCCAGTGTAACAGGAAATACATTGGGCTTTATGGATCGGGCTTCATTTTTATTGCATGAGAAGTGGGTTGGGTGCTTGCCATTTCAGATCCCAAAAATTCAATTAAGCCACTGCAAGAATTTGCATGCCGTGTAGTAATCAAGATGCTTTGGTAATTATCTGAATGATTTGGCAAGAGTTATGAAAATACTTTTACTAGTTAAAGTTAGCTGTGTGCTCAAAAATGCACTATAAATATTTTGTTTAATGGTAGCTTAAATTCTTCTAAAGAATAGGACAATTTCAGACACAAATTCAAATGTGACTAACAACATGTGGTGCCATTGTTATGCTGTGATACAGTATTTTAAGATACTATCTCCTGGGAAATCAGTCACCTTACTTCACGCAGGCTTTCACACTGCAAGGTCTAAAAGCATTCTACATGTATGTACGGAATCATTGTTGCGTAGTTCTTAGCGATTATCTGGTGCACAGGGACAGTACTCTGCTCTTAAAAAAGTGTGTCAAAAAATGCAGGGGAAAGGGGCTGTGGGTTTTTTGGTTTGGGTTTTTTGTCAAGTAATATAAAGTTAGTAGAATCTTATTTGCAAGCATTTGGTCGAAGGCACCCTACAAAAGACTGCATAAAATGACTTTACTTACCAAGAAAGCAAGCACACAACTGTCTAATGCTGCTGGGATTTAAATGAGTCGATCCTAAAACTAATGGTTTTTCGAGTTTTTCGATGGTTGGACTTGATGATCCCAGGGGTCTCTTCCAACCTAAATGATTCTATGATTCTATGATAATCCTATGGAAAAATTGTTCTTAGTTTGTCTAGGCATACTCTTATACATTGGAAAAAAAGTGTATTTCTAGGCAAGCATTGAAGTATTTAATGAAAAAACAATACCTACAACACGGACCTGGTAACTCTGCAATGCCTATAATACAAGAACGGCAACAGTCCAGTCAAAGGAACTGGTAACAGCTCCTGTGGCTCTACAGCTGCCTCCTGTCCAAGTTAGCTGCTCTTGTGCTGTCACTGTTATTTAACTCCTCTGACACCAATGTGATCAACTGGTGAAACACAAGACACTGAAGTTGCAGGAGCTGTCTTCAGAAAGTGGATGATACCTAACAGAAGCCACAAATGAAGGCAAAGTAAAAAGCAAGTTTAAACAAATTTCTGGGAAGTCCATGAATCCATTAGTTTATTATTAAAATCAAAACTGAAGAATGGATGCTCTGGGGAAGCTATATCTCTTTTTTGCTCTTTGCTATAGAGAACAAATTGCAACTAATTACTGTAGCGTTACTTCTTTGCATAAAATAAAGATGCATTTAAAAGATGGATATATCATTGCCAGACGTCTGGTAAATAAGGACAATGTCCACCTCTAGAGGTTTACTTTGGATGGAAAGTAGCTATGGGAAGCAGCAAAGCTAAACTTCACTTCTCTATCTTACCTCTCTAATTCTGTGAGGAAGCTGGGACTTGTTTTTCATATGTCTCCTCAAATAACATTCTCTGTAACGTTTTCCTGTGTTGGCAGTTTATGCAATACTAATACGATTTCTATAAAGCTGCTGTGTACATCACTGGTAGAATGTGAAAGGTTGCAGAGGACTAAAGCAGGCAACTTCTCAGGTGAATACATTTTTGGATAGGTGCTCTTAGAAAGGACACAATTTATTTGTAATTAGATGTTTCTTTACTTTGCTACTTTTTTTTACAGAAAATGCCTTTTTTTTTATCACAGATTTCATATTAGATGCTGAACAGCAGGAGATTTATCAGTGAAATGAATAGTCAGTGGTTATTTCTGGACTTATCAAACCTTTTATAACTGCAGTTTTCATAATACAGCTGTTCTCTGTTTTCCTCATTGATACCTTTAAAATTGCTGCAGGGAGTTGTTTTAATTCTGGGTGTATGTTCATTCATCTCTTTCTAAATAGTTATGTACGCACTCAGTTTCAAAACTGGAGATGTTGCAAAGGAGAGCAAATATTGTAGAATCATAGAATCATAGAATCATTTAGGTTGGAAGAGACCCCTGGGATCATCAAGTCCAACCATCAGCCCTACTCTACAAGTTCTCCCCTACACTAGATCCCTCAACACCACATCCAATCTACTCTTAAACACAGTCAGGGAGGGTGACTCCACCACCTCCCTGGGCAGCTGATTCCACTGACTGACCACTCTCTGTGAAAAACTTTTTCCTAATGTCCAGCCTAACCCTACCCTGCTGCAGCTTGCAGCCATTCCCTCTTGTCCTGTCGCTCATTGCCCGTGAGAAGAGACCAGCACCAATATCTCTACAGTGCCCTTTCAAGCAGTTGTAGAGAGTGATGAGGTCTCCCCTCAGCCTCCTCTTCCTCAGACTAAACAACCCCTTTAATTTGTAGTTTTAATGAAATTACTTCTTGACTCATGAAAGGGCTGGTTGTGGTGTGTTCTTTGGGGCTTTTTTTTACATTTTCCTATCCAGTACAGGTAGTTGAGGAGAATCTTTTTTTAATATTTGATCATTTTTGTCTTGTTATTTTTTTAATGTGTTTTTGTGAACACTGAACAGAGAAAACTGATTCTCATGCCTTTACTGAAAACTGAAACATAAAACCTGTTTACATGTAGATTCCTTCTTTAAATGATAATTAACATTCATAACTATTTCTGAAAATGTGTTCCATACTGTTTCCTCTAAGAGCCAAGTTCTCAAGATGCTACAAGTGCTCATATTTCGTTATCAAATTTGGCAGCTGACTATCAGTCTGACTTTAAAAGAAAAAAAAAAAAGGTATTTTCTTTCCCTCCCTCAGTATCCCACAGAACCACCGGATTGCCTCGTGGATTTTCCTGTGCAGTTTGCTATTTCTTGGATGCCACAGGTAAACTGCTGTACTCCGCATCTTTTGTTTAATAACTGAGGTACATGTGCCATATGCAGGTAGTAAGAAGGGGCTGGATTTTTTAACTTCAGCTTTTTTTCCCCTGAGTGTATTTAACTTTCACACATGCTTATGTAAATGTAACACTGAACTCCATATTCCTTATGATAGTGTGCTAAGTATTTTACTTGCCATATAGATACACCTTGCATGTTGGATATATGCCCGCTCTTTTTTCTTAAGCCGTTCATACGTCTGAAATATCTTTAGGAATGACAGTAGGAAAATGTATAACGAGAAACAATTGTTTTATAGAAAAGAAGCATCCTCTGAAGTTGACAGACATTAAAAAAGAGACAGTCTCCCAGTTTGTTACCCTGGAACGTAATTAAACTTTTTCAGTTACCATCAGAAGAACAACAGGAAAATATTTAATAGAATTCTGATTTCGTAGTTTAACTGATATTTTTAATATAAAGAACCAAGAGCCATTGTCTTTTTCTAGTCCCTTTTGCATTATTTCATGTATCTTTTTTTCCTTATTAGAGCATGTATGCTTGATTAAATGGATTTAAATGTGACCGCTTAGATGTAAGTTAATTTGAATTATCTCCAGAAAATAGTTGATGTTTAATTTCATTTAATTCAGGGAAAACAGATTTTACAAAAATGATGGATTTTCGTAATTCTAACTCTAGAGGATTTCTACATATCGATAAAGCCCGTCTTTATAGTACTACATTTACATGGCTGAAAGGTTGCATATCATTTTGACTGCAAAGCTCAAGGATCTGTGTGTCACCTCAGATCCTCCACTATGAGTGTTTGAGGCTATAAATGCAAGAATGGGCCATTGCAAATGAAAATTGTATTTAATTCTTGTGTATTTTTAGGTTTTGATTCTCCAGTGTGGTTTGGAACAAATGAAAGAGCTATTATTTTTCTGTTAGATTATACTGGACTCCATACGCTACAGGCAGCGTTTCCAATATTGTTCCTAACCTCGAACTATATACAAACTTTAAAAAGTATTTTATTAATTTTACAGCCTTGCAATATACGTTGCCTCAAATTAACATGTCAAACATCCTTGGCAGGCATTGCTTCTCTGTGTTTACTGTTAGTAATTTTAAAGCTACTAACCGGACTTAGGTTTTACTAAAGTGTTCTTGAGAAGCATGATATGAAGCGGGGCCTTGGATGAGTTAAAGATTGGGAGCAAATATATTATTATTGACACTACAAGCAAGGAAAAATCTAATGTTAAAAATCTGGCATTCTAATGCTTGAGATCTTAAAATCATGTTACAGTTAGAATGACCTGTGGACTAACGGGTGTTTGTATGTACCTGAAGACCCCGTTTTAAAATTGTGAGATACTGCCTGTAGTTGCAGATGGCCTGCAGTAAAACTGAACCAAATCCCAGCAACCTGTGCATTCTGCTCCTAGAAATGCTGTAGTTGCGCAGTCTTTTTGAAAATTGACCTTATCTATGTGGGTGACATGAACCTAAACACTTCTGGAGAAAACTGTGTGTAGTAGTTGTGTAAATTGTATTTATTTTCAAAATCCATGGAAATCGTGCAGTGAGCAGTCATGGTGCCATGGCAAAATAAGGGTTAAGCTTAGCTGATGCTGAAACAGCATGGGTAGCAGAATTCAGCAGTCCTCACGTGGTTAAAATTTGGGGACTAAAGGGGAAAAAAGAACACGCCATACATATTTTCTAGTAAAGTAACATGAAGCTTTGATACTGAAAGGTTTTCATTTTATTATTTGTTGGTCACCTTGAATATAAAAATTGTCAGGGTTTAACTCAAATTATACAACTACACTATTAGAATACAAACTCCCAGGAAAGAAGGTATAAATAGGTTTCAGGTATTTTAATTTTTTCCACCCCCCTGTGTGTGATGTTGCCTATTTCAGGTTCTTTTCAGTGCTCTTGGACTTTAAACTTGAGGGGTTGTTGGGTGGTTGTTTTTTCCTTTTTTTTTTTATCTCTGTATAATAATAGACATGGCTTTATGGCATCCATATTAAAAATGGGTAATTTTCCTTATGGTCCCTGTCTTCCTGCTGGGTTGATAATGTTTTGATGTATTTTTCTTTTGCTCTGATGAGAGGTCTGCTGCTGCTGCTCTGACATATTCATTTGGATGAATAATTATAACTTGCACAATGTCAAGCTGAAGATGGTAGGGTTTTGTGCGTCATGACAAGCCTAGTAGCCAGTGCAGGTGTCTCACAGCATGATCAGCAACAGCCAGTGTATTCTGGCTCGGAGGAGACATTTTAGAGTAGTAAGAAATCAGCACCAAGGGCAATGCTGCCGCTGCTCCTGTTACAAGTGCCAAATAAATGCAGAGTGCTTCTCAATGACAAGTGCAAGAACATCTACTTATTTCAGTTATATTCTTTTTCTAAATAACCAGATAAATGTGCTGTCTCCACATTTCAGCAGACGCTGTAAGCAGGGCTCTGCAGTTTCACTGCGTCTACGTTCTTTGCTGCCCTCACATCAGGGTGTTGTTTCTATACTGCCCGCTGCCCACCTGGTTGGCTACATGAAGGTCAGGAGAGTGGAAATTAATGACTAATGAGGTCATGCAGTTGGCCACCGACAACAGAGTAATACGAGATTTAGAAGGTGTAGTGGTATGAATGAGAGAATTCTTCAGTTATTTTGATGAAAACACAGTAAAACGCATCATAATCGTGCTTTTTCTTAGCAGAGGAGCTTCACAGACACCAGCTTTATATGCATCTATAAATACAAAACCAGAGCTGGTTGACAAGACACTTTATGAAGATTTCAGAGCGTTGGGTCTCTGTTTGATTTGTGCTAGGGAGGGGGAAAATTGTTAAAACTACTGATTGTGAGACACAAACAGTTTCCAAACAAATCTATAGAATCAAAAATGATGCAGACGGTACAGCTGATGCCTTTTCCATCCAACAACTGCTCACTTCATTAAATTGTCTCCTGTCTATTAATTCACAAAGGGCAAGCAAGGGATAACATAGTTTAGGCCACTCACCCTTTCCATTAGGAAGCTTTGCAATTATTTTAATTTTGGATAAGGAAGAATTTTAACCAAAAAGAAATTTAACCAAAAAATTTCAGAATAAAGATTACATTTTAACCTTTTTTTTAAAAATAAATGTGTTAGTAAAATGTGCTGTACTTACCTTAATCAGAGTATGCTTACTGTCATTTGGTGAATGCTTAGTTTATCCAGGATTTGGAGCGGTGGTTTGAAATACATACATAAAGCATTCCTTAAAATTTACTGAAAGGCTTCGTGGATTTTTATGGTAGGCACAGACTCCAGACTCCTTTTATTCTTTCCAGCCTCTATGGCTCTAAAAATAAGAACCAAGAGTAGAGTGACTGTTTTTCAGTTCCTTCTTATTCCTTTAATGGAAGGAAACAGTGTATGGGCAATAGGGGTAAACTTGGGCAAGTGTGTTAATTGGAATAGTGTAAACAAAGAAGGAAAGAATAGGCATAAGGAGCTTCCAGTGAGATGAGAGAGCAGAGGACAGAAATGGAAACAAAAAGGTAGTAAACCCACTTCTTGGTAGGAGAGAAGGTGTGCTCTTCTCAGGAACGGGTAGCTCCAGAATATCTGATTTTCACTGGCCAGAATCAGTGCTTCATCTCCTGCCAGCTGTTGCAATGAAAGGAGGACAGGTACAGTCCCATAGCCCAAAGGTAACATCTGGGGCAAAGTGTTCTAGAACTGCTGGGGCATCATCAAAGTTGATCTGTTCTCGTGTCTGTTTTCCTGTAAAATAACCGATGTAAGCGAGCCTCTACAAGCACCTGCTCTCACAAGTGAAACATCACAGAATCGTGCAGCATATCTCTGTCAACACCTTACCAACCTCCCACCTGAAAGTAATGAGATGTCCTGGGACTGTCAGGCTTTCTCAGGATCTCGGGGCTGGAATGGAGAAGCCAGTGCCAGTGTCTGATTTTGCATGAATTCCTTTGACAGCCCTAGCTCTAGGTACCTTGTACAGCTACCACAGTGGAGACAATGGGAGTTAGTAATCACGTCTCCTCTTAGGCTGTTTTGCTGGTCTAAACCAGAAAAAGTACAACTTGATTGTCCTTTTGTAATGGTGGACTCTCCATCCTTCATCTGAGAAACTACTCTGTCGCAGCTGTGGTTGGTTGGTTCGGTTAAGGTCTGGTCAGAATCGAGCACAGTGTTTCACCTCAGACTGCACCCTCACCAGTGCCTTCTGCCTGACTTCTCTCGTGCCTGGCCAGCCTAGGGCTGAGCGAGCAGAAGTGCAGGAGCATCGCTTTCCAGCCACTGCCACAGAGAGTGGCAGTCCTGTAGGGGGGAAGCATGGTACCGTGTGATCCAGTTGGAAAAGACTAGGATGCCCACTTTGTGACCGTTCTAGCCCTGGCATTTCCTCACCTCTGCCAGCTGGTCAGTACTGCTGCTATGGGCAGCTGATGTCAGTCTCCTCAGGAGTTAGAAATGGACTGCAAGGTTTGCACTCTACATTGAAGGTATCTTGGGGGTTTTTGAAGTGGTTGTGAAAGGTGAAACTGCGACAGCGCTCTTTGTTTTTATAATGGGTGTTTTGCCTGATGAGCGTGGAAACCTAACGCATCCAGAGGATGGAATGACCACTTTGGTTTTGGAAGTGGCTTTCAGAGTCAGGGCAGCCAGTGACAATACCCTGAATTATGACTCTGTCATTTCCCAAAGAATAATTGACATACTTCATACAAATTCTAATGCATTTATACAAAGGTTGCCAAGAAACAAAGAGTTTGTGCAGTTTGACGTGATGAACAACTCTCTTAATGAAGTGTAGACAGAATAAAAGAGCGTGATAGCACTCTCTTAGAAAAGAATATTGGGCAATGACCAAAAATTAGTTGGTTAATCAAATAATAAGGAATATTATAGTTTTCATGGCTCGCATGACAAGCATGTGATGTATTTAAATAGCTATAGATGCATTTATGTATATAGCAGGAGACAGCTGGCAACATCAATGAAGCATGCAAATAAGATAAAATGAACAGTGCATTAAAAAAAAAGATTTAACTACCTTTTTAAGGAACATCATTGAAAAATTACAATTAGTATTAAAATTAATTGGATTTTAAAACTTATCTGTGGCTTATAATCCCTTGATGTTTCTTTTTTCTAGTGAAACCCTTTGAATTCCCGGAAGATAAAGATAAAAATGATTATTAGAGGATTTATCTGTATGTGATATAGAAAAATGTAAAAAATCAAAATGGAAAGCAACTGTTGCAAGTACCAGAAAATTATGCTATTAATTTAAGTGTCATCAGAGCACAAAAGATCACATTTCAGGACTGTGTGAAAATTATTAAAATACTGGAAATAATAGTACTTAAGATGAAGATATTATACTCTAAGATGCGGTTAAGTGACTGACACTATTATATCACTTCAGGTATTATAAAAGTAACAAAATGCTTTTAAAGATAATAAGCATTACATTTTGAGATTGGCAGTATTCACACTTTTCTGCTTAAGTGCTTTCCTACTTTAATATAATTTAATAACAGCAGGAAAAAAAGTAGCATTTTCTTTCTAAGCTACACTGTTTCTTTCTAAAATATGTATGTGTAAAATATCAAAACTTATTACTTACAAATACATTTCTTGATCTGAGACTGTTCGTATAATTTGCTTCTTTTTGTCTGGGTGAGAAAGGAAGAACATAGTTACTAAAGATTAAAGGAAACTATTCCATCTTTTATATAAAAAAAAACTAAATTGAAAGAATAGGGGTATTACAGAAAATGCCTCTTTACAAACTGAACATTTAATTTGCTTTTTCTTTTTGACCCCGAGACCTTGCTCCCAGGCCATAAGATATTTGAAATCTGTCCCTCGCTACTTCTGCTTTGGTTTTTAACACGTACTTCTCCGTCTCTGTATGCGAACTGAGGGAGTGCTGTCCGTGCTCTCCTTCCTGTTCTGTACTCACACCTTTAATTGTTCAGCTCTGTCCAGTGTAAAGGATTTCAAAATGCCCTTGGGTGCTCCCAAATGATTCCTTTCTTTCTCCTCTAGAGTCTCCCCGTACCAAACAATTTAGGAAAACAAGTTATCTGGGAAGAGTTTACCTCCAAAAGGCTTCCCCCACCCTTGCTCCCCATTCACTGCCCTTGGACACCTTTGCTTTTTGTCCTGTGGCAGCTTCACCTTTCCCCATGAAGCCACATTCTGAGGGCTCCTTCTTAACCTATTGGTCTGCTCGTGATGCCTCCCAGTTCCTCCAGCGATAGCATCTGACCTCAGGCTCAAACTCTGTATGGAGTGTTGCTCAAACAGAACTGGTCTCTTTTCTCTTGCATTCTTCACCTCCTGTCTGTTCCCTAAATTCATCTTCCTGTTTGGTACCTCTGGGCGTCTGCATTTGGGAAGGTGTTAAGCTGACTGCTGGGTGGTTTCTCTGCTTGGAGAAGTCTTTCCCTGTAGAAATAGCTACTTCTTTTGTGCTCACTAATGATTTTAAAAAAACATCTTTCACGTTGCTGTTCTGTATATTGTCCTGTATAATGAAAGATTTCTCTGATTCTGTCTAATCCACTCTCAAACATTGAAATCCCTTGAGTGTAATCCTCTGGTTATTAGGCGGTTTCTCCTTCTCTTACCCTAGTTACACGACTTGAAATCTAATGTTAGGTACCTGGTCTTATACCGCTTAATTTTGTGACAGTTGTGACATTGTCAGACTCTATTTCATAGTGTCTTTAAAAAAAATGAATAAGGTACTTCAGTTCTGTGGGTATTGCTGTGTGTTACTCGGCTGAAGTAGAGCCAAAGTATCAGGATGTTAAAAGTTTAACAGTAGATAATGATGATTTTTACTTTATTTTCAGAGTAGTTTGTTACAGGTCACAATGCAAATGGATAGTTGTTCCAGTTTTCAGACAAGCTTTCTGAAAACAAAGTAATAAACCACTATCCAGTCTGTGTGTATGTAACAAAAGAGTAGAACTACCAGGATCAGAGACTTACTCGTACTCAGGAGGCAGCTATTTTTTCCTTGTGTTGTTTCAGCTAAAAAAACCCAACCTGTGAAGTTTAATGTTTTATGCTACCAGATCATAACAATTCCTAAATTACCTGCAGTTTGTTCTTTAAATATTCTATGTGGCTGTAGGTGGAATCTATCTAAAATGTGTTTAAATTTCTTCTTTTCCTAGAGCTCCTTAATAGATATTTTTAATCAGTTCCTGGCAGCGTTAGAATCGCTGAAAGAATTCTGGGATGCCATGGATGAGATCGATGAGAAGACGTGGGTGCTTGAGCCAGAAAATCCCACACGGGGGGCTACCAGAAGAAGAATTGCAATCGGTACCAAAGGGTTTGCAGGAATACAGCCGGTCTGAGAAGTAAAACTCGGGGTGGTGGGTTGCTTTGCTCCTCTAACCAGGGGGTGCTTGTCTGAGTTAAGAAAATGAAAGGTAGCATTCATAGCCAGCAAGACCCAACTCTTCTTGTTTCGTGTATTAAAATAAATATACATACTCAACCTCTTTAGGAAATTAATTACAGCTTCAGGGGGTTACATAAAATGAAAGTTTCTGCAGGGAAATACGGTGTATTTGTAAATTATGAACATGTAACTGTCAAAACCTGAGGACTTGCATGATAACCCTACTAAAATCAGTATTTGTTAAAAAAAATCATCATAGATGAAGCCCTAATCTTATTCACAAACTCGAGGTTTTTTTTACCAGGCCATTACTTTAGATTGATCCTGTCCAGGAAGAGTGAAGGGGATATTAGAGTGCAGTCAAAAGGGGGGAAAGGGAGTTAAAGGAGGCAGGTGGAAAGGACAAAGAAGCAGAAGAGAGGAAATGAGAGGCTGGCAGAGTTAACCCGCTGAAAAAGTACCTTAATTCATATGCTGATGCCTGGCATTTTAAGGTCTTAATATATATAGGATAAGGAGTCTTGTAATTGCACAGGAAAAAATTGCCACTGTCAGAGGTTAGAGATACAGGGGGAAATGTTATCTTTGAAAGAAGAGTTCCAGTTTTTAGTGGGAATCCAAAGTGTCAGTAGCACATTGTAGAAATCTAAGAACGTACAATGGAGCAAAGTAGACCTGAGTTGTCCCTGAAACCTGCAGAAAGACTGGTAGCCTGTGGCGTGAAGAAGGAAGGGAGCTAGTGGGGTGCTGAGGCTGCTCCTTCACTGGGGAGGGGTGGGAGGAGGCACAGAAAAAGTTCAGCAACCAGCTAAAATGACATGGGTTGGCCAACAATTTTTGTGTGTGCGCAGCCAGGGCGGCTTTTTCTTGGCTCTGCTGTACCGTGACACAGGCCACTGAAAAGGAAAGCAAAGCCTCAAAAAGCACCTCGCCTTAGATCTGGGGAGGGCTACACAAGGCTTTGAGCCCTTTGCTGTTGGTCGCAGGCAATCTTCAGTTAGGACTAAACTTTGATTTCATTCATTCATTCTGGTTTCTTCAAGGAGGGCAAGCCTAACATACCCCTTATCTACAAAAACTGTTGGGTTTCACCTTGCTTTTATTTAGAAGACAATTTGTTGTGAGGTTTGTAACCAGAATCCAGATCCAGAAGATTGTTGAGCTGCTTACCCCTTGTGAATAGCAGATCTTCTGAGCATGAGGGGGGATCTGGCAGAAAAAAGAGAACTGCTTTTTCCCGAATACGCCCCTGTTGCTCAGTCCGGCAGTGTAAGCTGCGGAGAGGACTGACTTTTGCTGCTTAACATTGCCTCTAGCCTGCTATTTTTGACTGCAAAAGATGATGAGGAATTAGTAACAATTACTCTACTCCCTTTAGAATTTTACTGAGATTTCAAATGGATTATATCATCTAGCTTGAATTTTGATTATTCAGAAATAAGTCTGAGCACTGAGGTTAAGAGTAGTTTATGAGAAATGAAAGACTGGCAGGGTTTTTTGATCGGTTGCTATTTTTACTTACAGGCCATTGAAATGTAAATATTTAATACATACTGATATTTCGTACAATTAATTTGGATACCTACCAACTTTACTATTTGCTGTAATAAAACCCAGTCTGGATGAACCAATTTAAAACTGCCTTTAGAAGAAGGTTAACGTTTCCTTTTTCAAACACTTCCCCCGCTGGTTATTTTCTTTTTCCTTGCAGGGACCAATGTCTCGGTGAACATTGAGGTCGATCCTCGACACCCAAACATGCTCCCCGACTGCTATTTCCTGGGCGCAGACCACGGTACGGCCGCAGGCACACCCCGTTTTGTTTCTCTTCTCGAGTGTGATCTCTGGGGAGGAGACACCGGTGTGAGCTGTGTAGGGACGGCGGGGGTAAACCTTCCTTAAGCGGAGCCAGGGATTAAGCTGAGTGCGTGTGGAGGAGCGGTCTAGGCTGGCGACGCCGGGGTTTTCAACAGCCAAAATCCACAGCAAGCTGGTTTGCTCTCCGAGTGACACCTTTCTTCTAGTGCCTTCCTCGCACAGTTTAGAGGGAACCCTTCTCCCTACAGATGATGAGCCAATCATGCCTACATTTTAATACATATATGTTAATATTCCTTAAAAAAAAGACCAAACAAACTACACGTGTCCTAATAGTGTTTGGATTTAAGTCTTTTATTCCATATCCCACAGCTTTTTACCAACTTGTTAGTCTAAGTAATTAAACGCCTTGTAAGTAAGTAGTAAATAAGTCAGATCGTACCTGTACCCGAGTATGGTATTTTTAATACCAGTGTAAAGAATTTCCAAAACAAAAACCTAAGAGCAGTCAGAAAAACCCCTGCCTTCCCCTGCAATGCTGAAATAGAAGAGGTCAATTCTGGGGGGAAGTGAAAAGGATTCTGAAGAGGATTCTAAAGCTGATATAATTATTTCTGTACATTGTTTGCAGCGGTTAACCCTTTGAGAATTAAGCTGAACAACAATATGCACTTATGGTAAGCACCTTTACTAATACGGGTTTGAAACTGAAATGGTATTTGCCATTGCTAGCGCTGACTTTTCTCTCCCTCTCTCCCACCTGCAGGGATCCAGAAATCAGTTTATTACAAAACTTGAAAGAACTCTTAGAAATTGATTTTCCATCTCGTGCTGTGATAGAAAAAAGTGTAAGTTGCTTTTGGTTAACGATCAGTTGTTATTTCTCAATAAGTAAAATTTAAATGGTCACTTCATAACTGCCAGAAAATACAAGAGGCTTAGAGGAGAGGTAATTGGATTAATATATTGTCATAAGGACTTCTGAACTTCAAGCAACAATTGTCAGAGCTTGTTAACCTTTGATTAGAGGTGCACGCTTTCCTGTGGCCTTCATAGCAGTAAGGCGATTAATAACAGGCTTCGCTATTAAAAAGGGAAGAGGAAGTTCCAGAGTAGCTAATGAGATGTGGAAAATCCAAACATTCTGTTATGGATGTTGATGACTTTAGTTCTAATTAGGTAGAGCTGCTTAGAGGGAACAAGAGGCCATCCAAATACTGGTGCATTTCAAACAAACTCAGAAGTAATTTTTGACGACGCCGTAACACTGGATTATTGGCTTTGCTTTCACTTGTCAAATGTTCAAATTAATATCTGACTGCGAGGTCTTGTGTCTAATGTCCGAATGTAATGACAAATCACTGTCTTTAATAAAAAAGAAACAGCGGGGCCCAAGAGCATGAAAATGCTTGTCAAACTGCATGTCATTTGGTGAGAGAGTAAAATAAAGTCTTATGGCTCTGGCAACTAATCTCACTCTTGATACCGTTGTGGTGTAAACACAGGGACTGAAGGCAAAACTATTTAGTAATTCTAAGTGATGAATGCGGTTTCTGTGTTGCCAGCCCAGTTCCTTCCTTGCAGTGGCTCTCTAAGCTGAAACATCTTGTGTTTTAAGGATTTTGCTAAGGACTGTGGAATCTGCTACGCCTATCGACTCAATGGCACTACTCCAGATCAAGTGTGTGACGATCCCCGCTGTGGACAACCTTTTCACCAGACTTGCCTGTACGAGGTAAAGTAATTAATGGGACAAACTTGCTCATTAACTCACGGCTTCTAGAAAATAAGCGTTGCACAGTCTCCTTTGAGGAGTGCTACCAGTCACTGTGCTTCCTCTTGGCTTCTAAGCCACCACTCACACATAAGCTCCCTGGGGAAGGGAACCTGCCTCCCTGTGATTATCCAGACTCGGACTTGACACCCACCATGTCAGACCTTGATCAAATGAACCCTGTCTGGAAAAAAACCCTGGTAATAAATTGTTCCTCAAGGTGATATGAAACAAGTGTGAATTTTAATCCACTTGCTTGTGTTGCAGTGGCTACAGGGGCTTCCTTCTAGCAGACAGAGTTTCAACGTCATCTTTGGAGAATGTCCCTATTGTAATAAGGTAAGGAAATCTGATGAAAATGAGCGGTTGAACTAAGCACGTGGTAGCTTAAAGATAAAAACTGTGTAACAAAGTCTGCCTTAAAATGGAATTTGTGGCTACTGTCTTCCCTTTACACATTGGAATAGGGAGGAAAACTTGAAATTCCCGTGCATTTAGTCCATAGGTTTTTAACTAAAGGTTTTCTAAAAGAGTGTAAAGACAGCTACACACCAGTTACCACCACTAGAGTCAGAGTAATTAAATATCAGCCCTGTTGTATTTAATTGTAATTTTTTAATGTTGCTGTTGCAAAGATCCAGTTTAAAACAAACAAAGCCAACAACCAAAAACCCCCAAGAACCTCAACACCAGTAAGACAAAACAGCCTTGTAAAAGTGGTTTAGTGCCTACCTAACTACCGAGTGTGGATGTGTAAAGTTTAAGAGAACTTGCCTTTAAGAGATAAGAATTGACAGTGTTACTTAAAAAAATCTTTTTCAAGCCACTGACACTGAAATCTTCAATGAAGAAACTCTGAGGAAAAAACTGCACGACGGGAAGACCGCTGCACTCACACCGAAGCCATTGAAACAGTAACATCAAAGGAAATACAAGGAAAGTAATATTAGTAGCAGAAGTACGAGGATAGCTATACTGTAGGGGTACGAGTCATCGGTAAATGCAAGTCTAAATATGACAGATACAGAAAGAGTAGTGATGTCAGAACCGCATCGCTGCACTGAGGCTGGATGATCTGTAGTTAAGAGTTGGTTGCTTTTCCCCTTGGATTCTGAGAATATTGCTTGGAGGTCACGTGGTGGTGGTAATTCTCTTGCAGTGTCTTTCTGGAGGAAACAAAAAAAGTAATAATAAAGTTAATAATGAATAAGTGAGTGTGAATTGGAAAAACAAGGATGCCAAAGACAACATCTAGGTGTTTAAGTTATCCTAGAGAAAGCAATACATTTCTTACAAAGTCTTAACCTTGGAATTTGCAGCGGCAAGAATACTGGCTATGAAGTGTATAACATTAGGTGTGATTGAACACCTTCTAAAGAGACACGCTGTATTTATTACTGAAGGCAGCAGCTGAAATTCTTAAAGTTGTTTCCAAGAAATATTAACGTGGCCTTTGCAGCATTCCTGCTAATAAAGTTTGAGCCTGGAAACTCAAGACATTACTCTGCAGTTGGACTTGCTGTTTGAATTTGCCTAAGTTTTTTGCATCTCCCGTTGAAACTAAAGTGCTCCTGGTGTATCATCCATAGCATAAATAGGGCAGTAGCGTGGTTTCTGTTCTGGTCAGATAGGGTGATGTTTGGGGTAGTTTCAGGTCTCCAGAAGCAATGACTTTCCTTACCTTTTCAATCTCTATCTCTGAAAGGGATCCCCAGACACTGTGATTCTGCTTCTCACATATCCAAGACTTGACCATATTTTCCACTGTCCTTTACAAAAATTTCCACCTTTGGTTTCTTTTCCATGATTCTGTTCAGCGTGTTATTTTTTAGCAATACATCCCACTGAATTTGAGCCCTGGCAATGGCCTTTGCTTGGTGAAAAGTCATAACCTAAGTTGTACTTACCTAATAATATGTTCTGTCTTCCTGTTTTATTCCTCTTTCATGTCAGAACTATCATACACAGACGCAGCATTATTAATCATATTGGAATAGCAGCTTCTCCTTTATAAAGGCCAAATAAAACTCCAAATACCATCTAAATACTAGACGGGTGATTGGTCCCTTTTCTGTAAAAATGTACATTTATTTTCTTCCCACAAAAAGGAGGGAATCCCAAATCCCCAATTTACTCTCCAGCGTCAAGATCTACAACCCCCACTACGTGCTCGCTGTTCAGGTGAACAGGGGAAATTACACCGGCTCTTCTTCCCCGCTATGTCCTACTGGAAACCTAAGCATGGCTCTCTTCCCCTTTTCTACTGCCTTTGGACTACAGTAGCTTTTATAGAAACTATACAGGAGGGAGGAGATTTCCTACCTCTTTGCATTTATCTTTTGCAAAATCTTTTAAATGTTACGTTTGAGGACTAGGAAGTAGCCCTGGAATTTCTTCAAACCAGCTCCAGGCGTTGCTGTGCTCACCGCTGGCCAGCCTGGTGCTCTCGGGTACTACTCCGGTGTTTCTGCTTCCCTCTCCTCCCTGGTAGCCGGGCCTGCAGGCCGGGAGCAGCAGAGCACTTTGGATTAACAGTAAAACTATCTTTAAAGTTGTGGGTTTGTGCATATTAGGATGCATTAGGATATTAGAAACATCCTCATTTAACAAGTTATTTTTCTCTGTGAAAGAAAAACCAGGTAAAATCTCTTTGTTAAAATGCGCTTAAAGTCCATAGTAAAGGAGCACAGCGTGATTACTAAGATGTACTTTATTCTGCATTATTTTTACTAAAACCTTGATTAATTTTTTTCATCAATTTTTTTCATGTGCAGTTGAAGAGTAAGACTGAATATGTTCATTCAACCCTTTTATGCACTAAATTACCAACGTTATTTGAGGTGTTAGTTAACTACTAAAGTCCTCAGATTAAAAAGTCAGAATTTAAGGACTTAATTAAGAGTGCTACGAAGTTTTCCACTACACAGACAAGGAAGCTACCACAGTTTCTACCAAGAAAACCCCAGGATCCACCAAGGGAGACTGTCATTTCCCAGCGCTGGTATCCGCACACCGCTGCGGTACTCGCACGTGCAGTGCTTTACTACCCAACCCTACAAAAAAAACTTTCCTAAGAGCATGACCAAGCAACTATACATTAACTTTGTTAGTGTCAGTGACCTGAACCACTCCTCAAGCTACTTTCAAACAGTCTGCCCTGGAGCTGTGTAGGTGAGCTCAGCGCCGCGCTGACGGGGACCTGAACAGGGGCCCAAGCTGTTTTCATACTGCGCCACTCCTGTCTACAGCTACTCCTGTCAACAGCTAACTCGGGTGTCTTCCCCTTAAAAGATCAGATCATTTCAAAACAGGACTTGTACCACTTGTGAAAATGTTTATTTTATGTCTGAAAATTACAGGTTGGTATCGATGTAATTATTTTTTCATATGAAATCTATGAAATATAGCAAGTTGTCAGCTGGCCCTACTGTACTTCACTTGACCCCAATGCCAGCAGTTTCACGGTCGATGGAAAAGCTGAAAAGGTTTATCCAGTGCCAAAAACTGTAGTAAACAAATTTGAGAATAAATGCAATTAATATTTTATCACCCATGTCTGATGTTGTGCAACTGAAACAAAGAACCAGGATGTAGCCACTGTTACGCTTTTTACATCATCTCAAGATTGAGCTTCTGTACAATACAGGCAGCGACATCCTAAAATTCACCTGCTGTAGCAATTCCTCATCAGGGTGCCTTGAAGGAGTTCCTGTTACAGGATCCCCTTATTGGTACTGCTGGGTGTTTACTGGTCTTCAGAAGAGAATTAACCCAAAATCACCTCTTTCCTGCATACCAAACTGGTACGGGTGGAATCCGACAGGTCATGCAGAGTTAGATGCTGCTCATAAGCCAGAAGTGAGGAGAGAGTGGATTGTTTGTAGTGGCTCCCACTAGTCTTAGGTTGCCTCTTTAATGGGAGAAGTGTTTGGTGAATAAAAGGAGAGGTGGAAAGGGAATGCAGAGGGCCGAGATGAAAAGAGTCAGACCTAGGATAACTACAGACAGGGCCGTGAAGAGATGCAGTGGGAAGTGCCTGCCTGTCATCCAACACTTTGTCAGGACTGTGGCACCAAAGTGCACCAGGCCTTGGATATCCTCCACAGCCAAGTACCACAGACTGAAAAACCTTATTTTCTGGAAACAGCAATAAATTTAGCAAAAAAGTTCAATTATCTGCTCTCTCTACTTGTACTTAAGTACTCTTTAAGTCCTCTGAGTAACCCTAGACGTGCCTTTCTGCAGCTGTTTTGCAGAGAACATTACAGGACGCTTGCTCATGTAAGCGGCAGAATCGGCTGAAGAACCATATAAACTCAACAAGAGGTGATCCCTGGAGCAGCGCTGGCGGCCTCACCCTTCCAAAAAGCACAACACTCAACATGAAAAGTTGCTCTGAAAAAGTGATGATAGTTGCCAAGATTTCATCATCTGCAGAACACAGTCTCCCTCTGCTCTTGGTCACAGAATCACAGGGATTGGAAGGGACCTTGAAAGATCATCTAGTCCAATCCCCCTGCTGGAGCAGGAACACCTTGGTCTCAGCCACCAAAACCAATTCTGCTTAATCCCACAGCACAAGAGTGGTGAGAACTGGCACGCCTCAGTCAGGGGCTTTTCAGGGGGATTGTGCACTTGCAAATAGCAGGCACTGCAGCAGCTTTTACACCTTCTATGGCAGCATACTGTCAATGTCAGTAAGAAGAAGTAAGTAAGTACTTACTTCTTACAGTAAGAAGTAAGTACATACAGTAAGTACTTACAGTACTTACTGCCAGGCAGTAAGAAGAAAAGAGATTTACTATTCACTACTAATACAGATTTACTATATTATATCTGACTAAGAAATCAAATAAATCTTGTGACCCAGGGATCCAGCAGGATCAGCTGGAGATCAGCGAATGGCTACCTAATAGTTCACTTCAGAAAACAGTACAAACTTGAGAAAAAGCTTCTCATATTAGTGAGGACAAAGTGGTCACCATCACAGCAAAAGTAATACTGTCACTGAAACAGCTTTCGGTTTGGTTAAAAGAAAAAAAAAAGTCAATAAAATTGCTAAAATAAGTATCTGTAATTACCAAGATCAAAACCTAGTGCCTTTTTATTAAACATGAACTTTTGTTCTGCCTTCCATAATACGTAAATAGTGCTGACAATTGGTTTGTGAGGCACTTGCTACAATAAAATGTAATTGTATCATGAGAGAAAGGTGACAATCAGGAGATCATGAAAAAATTACATATTCTCACTGGTGGTTAATTAGCCATGCAAAACCCCCTCAAACAGATATTCTCTTCTATTAGGAATGATTACTATGCAGGCCTACAGATGTCAATACCACAGTCATTCAAATACTTCTTTCCCTACTAATTGAAGGTTGTAAAGCTCTGGTGCCAAGGTTTTGCTTCCAAAGAGCTAATTTATGACTAGAAGGATATTTTATGTCTTCAGTTGCAGCAGCTACAAAACTCAGCAAATCAGAACCATCTGTGCACTGATACTTGAATCACCATTCATCTAGCAGCCTATCAGTCACATTACTTTGCATCCTGCATTCTTGGCTCACGTACACTTGCGATGGTCCAAAGTTCACCAGAAATATTAAAAATGAATGGTACCCTGACCCTACCTTATTGCACAGGCACCAGAGACAGAGACGGGGCTTTTGCATACAGGGAGTTTCGAGGCAGAGGTATGATGGGACTGACATTTCACAGCAAGTCCAGTAAGACACCTAATTACCTCCATCTCCACTTATTAAAACACAGCTTTATTAACGGTATAGTTTCAGATTCAGAAGTGCAAAAGGAAAACAAAACGTGATAGCTGTCAGTTTTAAAACTCTGCGTTGGAGCATCACATAGCACTGCACACCAGTAACAAAGGTAAATCCCAGAATAATACCTCCTCCACATTACTGGCTGCAGGAGCATAAAGGCAAATGACAAAGAACAGTCTGAAAATGAGAAAATGAATTAAGTGCTTTCACTAATAAAAGTAACTTTGCTTTTAATCTGGAACGGAGGAAAAGCCTGGCATTCAGGCTTGTCTTCAAGATGTTAGTGAACAAAGTCCTTGACTTCCCCATTATCCTGAAAGTAAATCATTCTCCGCAGACCTACCGCTTTAAAGCGAGAGGCTGTAGGTCAAAAGGACTCATGACAGTTCTTCCTCCTTAAGGGTTGACATCCCACATTTTAGCAAAGCCAGGGGAAACGGGAATTAACACACACGGTGTCCTTAAGGCAGAAGAACTGCTGCGTCAGGCCCGTTTCGAGACGGTAAGCTCGCTCTTTCCTCTTCTACAAAAGCGAAGGCAACGATCAAGCCGGGGGTGTCAGAGCTAATCCCCAAACTGCCTTACTTACTTTTGACACTTTAGCAGCAGAATGATTTCGCGCGGGTGCTGCAGCGGAAAATTCCAGAGGGCCATCATAGCGAGTCCCGCTTGACTCTAGTCCATCCAGCAGGATTTTCTTGAGCACTCCATACTTTGGCTTCTCGTCATAAGCTAAGCCGTAAACACACGCCAAAAACCTGGCTATTTCACCTGTAGAGCACATTTTAATGTAAACGTCACTTGAAAGGATTTAAGTCCAAAATGGATGTCGCTCCTACATTGCCAAACGAGAACTTCAGCTGAAGACACACTCAGCACTGGCAATATCTTGTCTTTCTGAGATGAGGGAGGTAGACTGGGCTAAACAAGCTAACCCTGAAGCGCTAATTCGTGAAGTACTTGAAAGCTAAGTACTAAAATACTTTAGTGACAAATACTTAAGAGTTCTGTGTAAAATAGCAGCATCTTACATTTGATAGCTCATAATGCCCCCTCAAATATTAACTCCTCTCAACAACACTGTTTTAATCTGCATTCATATTATACTTTGAATGGTTTGGGAAAAAGCAACATTTTCTTTTTACTTCTAATACTTGGACAAATATTGGTTTTGAGATTACATCCCTAAACCAGTCTAACAGCAGCAGTAGTTTGCTAGCACTGTCGAGGGGTTCTAGAAACAGGGCAACCACTGAATGGGCAGAAATAACGCTATTAGGAAAAACAGCTGGGGGGGGAACTAAACTTTTCTTTCCGTTGAAGACCCAAGTGTATCCCCAAACTGGAGTGCTACAGCAGATATTAGCATCTGGTAAAATCCCAGAAGTAAAGACTTTCTAAATACACATACACATCATGAACATATTTTCTGCAATATACAATGAATTCCAATAATTCTGGTACAGAAATGCTATGAAAATCAGTGGACAAATCAAAGTTAATTACTGACCTCTGAAGGAAGCTTGCTGTTTTCCTTGGGTTACTTTGGTGTTTCAGTGAAGGAAGAAACATATGACAAGACAACCTGTCTGTTTATTTGCTTTTTCAGACTCTGAATCCCAAGCAATAAGTCTTTTGTAGACAGTTGCTTACTATTTCTGTACTAAAACCTACTTCTGTTTCTAAGATAGTTGCTGCTTCCTGAATTCCTTTGATTGCGTATGGCTAAGGTGCCTTCTGTCACTCTGTGGCATACATCACAGATGAGACTGATCAAGACTTTTGTACTACCACACACTGGGGTCGAAAACTTAGCCCTCAATGTTTGTATCATCTACTTAGTCCCTGTTCGTGGCATAATGCAGGAAAGCAGCAGGACAAAAGTTGCTGCAATCAAAGCATTAAGTATCCTGCACCAGTAAGCACCCAGAGTGGTTTACTGCAGAGTGACCAGCATTCGGCAGCATCCCTACTTTCTCCCCTGCAGTAAATAAGCCCTTGAGCTAAAATTGCTTAAAATATAATAAACCTGGACATGAAGGGCCTGATCCAGTCCCACGGAAGTCGGAAACAATTAAACTGCACCCTGAATCAATGAGTGTGATGTATAATCCGCCAGCGAGTGGCACATAACTACTGTATTATCAGCTGAACTCAGGCTGAATTCTTCTCGTGGACAGGAATGGATCAGGGTGGTTCAGGCGGGGCTGATTCACGGGTGACCCCTGCTCGCGCACTGCAGTTTGGCCTGAGACCAGAGCCTGGGGATGCTGCATGGACTCAGGCCTGACAAAGGCACCTACCTCAAGGGGCAAAACTTCGCAATTGCGGTTCAGATTTTAATGGAAGACTTTGCTAAATTTGTGTTACTTCTGCTTTTGTACTGTTCCCCCCAAAAGACTGAGACATTCCAGTACTTCCCGTTAGAGACTAAAGAGCTATTCGGTACATAAGAGAAGCACACTTACTACAGCCGCTTCCAGAAGAATCCCATTCCATCACTGAATCTGGGAGCTCATCCATAAGTCTGAAACAACATGAGAGTGCAAGAATTTAATGTGGGTTTGGAGCAGGTGATTCTTCATTTGGGATTTAGGAAGACAGCAAGTCTCAATTCCAGAGGGAGTGGACCTCCGGGAGAGCTAATGATTCACAGTACTGCTTTTAAAACAAAATATCCTCTTACCAGCTATATTTTTAACTCTTTGGAGACTGCTGATTTCAGCAAGACCAGGTTTACAGCTAAAACTACCCTTTAAGTCTTTCTTTGTAGATATTTTAAACTTTCTAGAAAAAAAAAACAGAAAACTGCTTTGGCCCATTCTGATTTCAGCTTTATGATTCATATCTGTATTTCTGAATTCTGTAGTTCTGGTCTGCCTGCTGGTCATTCAGCATCAGGTTCTTTCTGCCACGCAGCTCGTGGGCAGTTGGGCGATGGCTGTCAAAATTACAGGCAGGCACAGCAGGGAGAAAAGGGGAGAGGGAGGCTGAATGACCCCAAGTCCCGTGCACTTTATAAACTGAAGGGCAGGGCCACAGATGTACTTTCTATCAGCAAAGGACACTGAAGCTCACAATCAATCATACCCTAAAATCATTACGTATGAAACAACACCAGCTCTCATCTTCATGCAGGCACGAACCGGGATGATCTCTTTGCACCTGTGGGAACCTCCCCCTTAGTGCAGCCTAGCTACTAAAACTGTTAAGGGATCCCCTTTTTTTTATTCATTTGTTTAAAGGAGCCACAAGGGTCCACAGGTCAGTAACAGGATGTGTTCTCAAATGCATAAAGTTGGGGTACGTACATTAACAACCTTCAATTCAGCAATCTGTTGTTATAGCATCTGAAATAGGGGTTTTAATTTTGGGGGAACATTTAAACATAAATATTTTCCTGTCATCCAGCTTAAATTCTAATTCAAATGGAGCCTCTCCTCTAATTATGGTGTTGCATAAAGATTTCTAAATTCATATATACCATGAGTCCTTTAATATCCCCTTAGCAATGCCTAATGCTTTGGCACAGCTGCCTTGTCACCCCAGCATCACTGGGACGAAAGATTACAAACTTGTGGCAAAGGGATGAGATGAGATGACTGGTGAGGTGAGCAACAGAGTTTGAATTCCTGCCCTGGCTCCTGCCTTTCAAGTGCACCCCACCTTCCAGGCCCAGCCCCTTCTTCCTCACCATCACACAGGCCCTGCAGCAAAGGACTGGCACACTCCAAAGCGATTCAGCTGTGCTGGCAACGTGATTATTAACTTATACACAACTGGATACATAGTTATATCTGGATATCTACTTCTGGCCTTTGAGAACAGTACGGGCGCTGAAAATTAAGATAGATAAGAAGGGGATGACCTGGGCGAGTTACCTAATACCAAGAATGCAATTCATTAGACTAATAGGATATTTCTGATAAATGGAGTCTGTACCGCTTTCCATGCGTTTCCTCTAAGCATCTGTTTGCTTGGCAGCCTGAAAATGCTAGCAATCTAAGGGTTAACCGCATCTGAAGAATTAGTGAAGCAGCTTGATTGATTAAATTGATTTAACATTGAATTGTATAAGCGCTACCTTGCAGGGGGCTGTGTAATGATCAGAACTTCTAAAGGAGAAATATTAAACGTAACAGACGATGTCAACATTTACAGATGCAATCTGTATTATCCACCGTCTGCAGGCTAACCTTTTTCTCTGCTGAGAGCCGATGCCACACGGAATTTGCAGATTGATTTCTGTGGATCAGCTCTCCCTATTGTGTACCTCTGTTGTGACTTGCCCTACTTAAAAGTTTGCTGCCTTCTCCGATTGCGACGTTGCGTTTCTGGGGAACTACTCCTCTGCCTAGCCTTCTACAGGCTACTACGCTGCACCACACGCAGTGAACTCTCAAGTACCAACTGTGAAAGCAGGGAGAGAAAACACTAATACACTGCTACTTTAGCAAGCTCGAAATGAGCCATGTTGGGATAAAAAAAGATGTTAATCAAAATTCTTTAGCATTTTGGTATGTAATTGCTTGTTGCGGCAGTAGGCCTATATAACATTAAAAACCTACATAAAAATATCTGAAAAAAAGTATCCTATAGAAAGTTTGATACATTGAATGCCTATGAGGAAAAACTTCCAAAAGATGTTTGTACTATAGTCTCTACAAAGCACCCATAAAGTTTTATGGAAATACACAACTTTCTGCATGTGCAGTAATGTCTGCACTGATTCACAAATATTTTCTTTAAAAAAACAGTACTAAAAAGTACATAGCTGACTAAATGACTGTGTTCTGTGCATCTGAATTCATCACATCTCTACAGCAGAACAAGCACAGACATATGGAAGAGGGTATATATGCACAGAGAGTTCACATTTTTAACTGCTTCTAACATCTCTCAATCAAGGGAAATGGTTTTAGCTTTCTTGTAAGGCACTATCCTACAGGATGCAAAGCTTGTCTTTCTCAGAGCTGTTCCGAGAAGTGATAAGGACATCGCGGGGTTCTAGGGTGGTATGTGTGCAGCAGTTTATTTTTACTTTGTTTTCGCAGACTGGACAGCTACAGGGTCCTTCAGGTTCTGTTCCCAGGGCAGCTTCCCACATAACCATTGCAGCATGCAGTAGCCAAGGATTTCAAGGTCACCTCGTCTGGATGGGGCTGAAGTACAGGGCAGGGGAAAAGGGAAAAAAAAAAAGGATGAAGAATAAGAACCTCTTCTTAGGAAATAAAAAAGAGTTTGATTGAACTAGTGTTGATGAAATATGAAAAAGCCAAATGGGCAAAGTGTTTTGTTTATTCAGCTGTATTAGACCTAAAACGCCCCGGCGTTTGGCCACAGTCCACAGACAGGCAGTGACTTGTTACTGTTAAAGTAAGGGTCAGTTTCCTCACCTCCTCCAACTTCATCCTTCCTCAGTCTGGCCTGTCACATGGACTTGATCCCCATGGCCTCTGACATGATCCAGACAGCCCATAACTGAGTACCAACACTTTCTCAAAGAGCCAAGCAGTAAAACAAAGAAATAAATGTCTGCTGCTAAATTGCTAACACATGTTCCAGGAAGTCCATGGGGTCCACATTGGTCATGCAGGGACCCTGTGAGTGCAGACTAAACACTGATGGCCTTTCCTGTTCTCCTACAGAGCTATTTGAACTTGGAAGATATGACAAAACTGCCATCTAGTGTACATTTACACACCAGTGTTGTCTGCTTACAAGTACCAGGAACTGTTTGTTTAGAGAGCCGTAGCACAAGCTCAAATGCACTTGCTGTTCAGCAAGTCCTGTACAAACTCAGCAGTACTGCCCCTCCACAAGGGCTGTTATTTCAGGAACAACTTACTCCCTCTCTCTGCACACCCCAAACAGAAACTCTAACTACAGAATACAAATACAGTAGATACAATTCAGTCAAATATTAACCCCAATCCCAAACAGCTTCTATGCAGAAAAATGGGTAACTAAAATTAATCTATAGATTGACTTTTCCAAGAGAAAGAAGAAACTGAGTGCAATGTTAATAGCGTTGCTATCGCTTGCCGCTAGAGAAAACCGAACCAAAAAAACTCAGCGAGCAGGGTTGCTGCAATATTTCTTTGTACATACTTGAGTCACAGCCTATACTTTGCAAGTCAAGACCACATGGAATCCGCAAACCCAGGAACTGTTACTCATGATTAAAGACAGACAGATGTAGAAGTTAAATTTATGCTTTTCCAAAATGAATTTGCGCTTTCCAGGAAGGAAAGAAGATTTTAGATTTATTCAGTACGTTCTGCCCAGTGTAAAGACTAGTAGTTGAGCACAGTGCTGTTAATCCAGCTGTAAACAGATATCATGTTTTATGGGTCTTCATTAAATAAATTCCGGAAAGTCACTCAGCAAACTTATCTTTTAATTTAGAAAGTCATCTGCTAAAAGCTACGGTGCCAACACATCATAACTGTTCCTTGTTACTGTACACACATTATTGTGAAAGCAGAAGATTAGTTCTTATACAGTCTCTATCTTAACTGCTATTAGACTCTGAGATTATTAAAGGCCCTTCAATCTAACAGAATGCTACACTATCCCTTGGGCGCCATTTATTTTCTGCACTAGATTTAGCAACGTCCTAATGCAGGACTTGGCTCTCATATTAAAATAAAAACACAATCTCTACCACTTGCTGTTCTGTAGTGATTTCTTCAGCCATAAATCTCCTGTTAACTGTGGAACAATTCCATTCATACACATGTGTTCACAACTCCTTTTTCCATTATGGCAATTCCAGATTATAACCATGTAAGGCAGAATTTGTGATTGCAGATCCTCTTAATTTGCACACAACGCTTTTCTTGCACCTGGTTGTGAACAGTGGGCTACAGAAAGCAGCCTTTTGGAAAAAAAACCCAAACAACTGTCAAAATTGCCACGGACCACTTTTTTTTTCCAGAGGGACTAATTGATATGAATCTGTAAATAACGCTAAGTCACTTAGATTTCAGAAGCTAAGCTAAGATCACTCATTTTCTGACAAAACAGTCCCCAGAGAGTAAATTTTACTTCACAGTTAACAGTTTGGCCACAACTAATTACCTTCTCACTCACAGGCAGATCTTCCAGCCGCTTCTTGACTAACACAAACAGGGAGATGTGCGCAAGTAAGACTTCACTAATACCTTCCTAAAGCCACAGTAGTCAGCTGGGGAAGGGGGAGGAGGAAAAGGTGTATGTAACTAAGCCATACATCACTGAAAAATAAATGGGGAAACGTTTTACAGAGAGATGGTAAACTCCTGTATCACTTTATCTCCCAGGTCACTGCAAGTCTTACTACATAAAGACATTTACATGTGGTTTTCATAGAACCACATGAAAATGTCAGCGTTTGATTGTCTGACTGTACCAGCTCATTCTTTCTCTCTGCTCCTTTGTCAGCTCAGTATTAACTTCCTCAACTTCTTAAACGATTTAGTTGCTTATAAAAAAAGTATTCATCTAACTAGTCTTTAATGAATTAATATTATCTATGAACAACGGAATAATTAGATTTTCACCCCAAATAAAGCCCGAATGCATACATTTCAACCCTATGTTTACTTGCAAAAATCAATCTGCTGATACAACTGGAGGTTACAAGAATTCTTGACAAACATCAACTGAGAGAAGTCAATCTGGCTTCACTTTAAATGGGATAGCCATGCAAAAATAAAACGGTTCCGTTTGATAACTTGTCACTGTTACAGGAGTATACATTCAAATTGTACCTATTCAAATCAAATTACCTTACTTCTCCATAGACTAAAAACTTGTGGGGTTTTTTGATTTCTTTTTTAATAGATATTTGATTTCTGCTTTTCTATTAACCAGGAATATTTTTATTATTATTTTAGTCTCATACTAAATACCACTTAATGGGAACATGGCAATATTTTATTTCACAATATTTTTAGAGTTCAATTTTTTAATTTGAAGATTTAAGGCCTGATTCTGTCCTTGCTCCTGCCAAGATAAATCAGGAACAACTCCATTGAAGTTAATTCATTAACAACCATGTCAATGAAATCAGAGTCAGGCCATAACAAGTTTTATATACACCACAAACATACTCAATGTGCAGGCACAGGGTTCAAAAGTAACTCAGAATAAAATGACTGAAGCAATTCACCCCAAGGTGAAAATTTATTACCTACCCCTGCATACTGGATCTGGCAGATATCTCAGCCCTAATTTATATTCAAATTACTATTTCAAAATAGATCATCAATGGTATCACACTGGCCACAATACGCTTTAAAAACTACACTGCTCCCAAGAACCTACCCGAAACCCACATAAAAATGGGAGTTTTGCTTTATGGCCTTTATTAAGCTAACTTTCTCAAGCCTTTTGTAAAGCCGTAGAAGGCTAACGAGTGACAGATGACACCGCTCTTCTATAGTTTTTAATTAGCACTGTTACATTATAATTTCACCATTAGCGGTTCCTTCGATTGGAAGCTTTTCATAAAACCGATCATTTTACTTGCTCACATTGCATCTACATGCAGTGGAACCTCCAATTCTCACTGGCATTACAGCATACAAATTCATGTTAATTCACAAACAAATGTAACTCATACCATACCCATTAATCCAAAAGCCCATAAAGGAAAGAACTGTTAACATGACCATGGAGAAATATAATTATGCTAAAAATGTATCATCTCAATGGTTTAATAAATGAACCAAAAGTAATATAACTTCTTAACTCAAGGTTGAAAGGAGAAAAAAAACCCAGACAAATACAAGACTTGTCAAAAACCAGAGCCGATGTTATGGCCAGAAGAAAGGAAAAGACCAAAAAAAAGCTAACAAGGAAGTATTGCTTCCCTGAGGTACCGGTCAGCCTGAGGAGCCCACTGCAGCAGGATAGCGACTAACTCAATAGAGTGGGTGGCTACAGGAAAAAGGTTAAACTTCGTTGAATTGATTAAAAATATTAATGCTTGGAGGTCCTTCTGTACAGTTACTTAGTCTCAGGTAAGGTGACTCTGCCCTCACGCACAGCTCTGCACCACTAATGTGGCACGTTGCTGAAGTACTCACTGACATCCAGCACTACCACCACCACCAAACGCTGGACAAAAAAACCCAGTGCATACATGGTGCCACCACAACTAGCCTACAGCTCTTCCAGAGAACTCTGTCTGCCACACGCAAACAAGGGACTTTTCCCATGCCAGCTAGTCTCCCTCCTACACTAGGATCCTACAGCTATACACCCATCTGGCCACACAGCTGACCAGCAGGAGTTCCCACCGCTGTTCACAGGGAGGACACAACTGTGACTTCCCAGCACTGACCTTGCCTTGGACAGGCACTGAGGTGCTGTGCTGTCAGTATTTGCCTCATGGTCCTGAGGGCTTGTGTTCTCTCAAATGCTGGTGACCAGCCCACACATCAGTGCTGTCCTGTCAGTCACAGGATGCAGTCCCAGCACAGCAGATGGATAACTCACTTCATGACCCACAAAAGCAGAAACACTTACTGCCGCTGTGCTGCTGTGACCAAGCTCATGAGCCCACCGTAAGCCAGCATGTCCTGCAGACCAGAACTTCCCAAACTACAGTCCTCAAACCTCTTCAAAATAGCAGAGCTGTCCTGGATGATCACAACAGCCTAACATACACTCATGTGTACAACCACCTCCAAACAAGCAGTTACATGTATCCACTGCCCAGGCAAGAGCTTCCTTGTTTTTGCCCTTGTTCTGATGCATCCATAATTGAAGAGTACAGCGAGCAGCAGGATTCTCTGCTAAACAGGGACAGATACTGGTGCGACAGGATGTGCTGAAAGGAAAAGGGCTGGGGTCCTGATTTGGTGAGGAGAAGTTTATGTAGTAGAAAGGCTGGAAGATGCAAGGGAACTTCACCACGAGATCTGAGTAGGAAGTAAAAAGGTGGTGGGCAAGAGGTGCAGGTACCTGGTCAGAAGCAAAAAGTTCCAAGCTTGCAGTAAGGAGAACATGTGGCAGGAGAGTGGGGACAGGAAGTTTTACTCTTCTTTCACATCTGTGTGGCAGAAAAAACTATCACAAAGGTAAGGGGCTGACAAGCAGCCGCGAGATTTTTGAACTGTGGTGAAGAGAACGAGAGCCAAAATCAAACGGCCAATTCCCAGCCACACTCATCAGTTGTGCTAGAAAGTTGTGATGCTCGTCAGCTTCTTTTTGCTGCTTCTGGACATTGTTGGCAGGACAGAATAAGCTTAGAGAGGTGGTTATAGGAACCTATTCGATCTTCTCCTTGCTAAAGCCTGACTCTTTCTTTGCTGACAACCTCCTGCTCTCTTGTCTGCTGGGCAGACATTTCTAATCCAACACTCAGAAATTCAAATATGTTTTTATTTATCTCAAACTGCAAAATTCCACCCATTTTTTAAGCAGACAGGTTATATTTTCCTTTTATTTTAGCATTTACAGTTTGTCCTGTAAGCAGTCTTTGGGAAACACATACCAAACTGCAGCAAATCAATAATTCATTTGACCGACTAAAAAATCCAGCAGGCTCCCTCTGAATCCTAACTATACACGGACAGACACCAAGCCAACCTCTCGATCCAGAGCCATTTAGAGCTCTGTTCTCCGGAAGCTATCCGGGCTCAGAAAGAATATGCTTCCAGGCATAGGTGTTTATATTCTTGCACACCCTTCCTCTCAAAACCAACCCTGAATACATTCTAGTCAACCCCTGCATGTAAAAGAAAAGGAAAAACGGACATGCATTGAGCTATGTTTTTAATATCAAACCGCAACAGTTCTGCCAGACCAGTGGGGAAAATAAGAACATGAACTGCAGAGCTCTCCCTGCCATCAGCCTGCTGCCTGCACTGCCCTGTACAAACACAGCGGACGAGCATTCATGGACCTCAAGGAGCACATGCAGCAATAATGTTAGCACAAGGAACCAGCTAACATAGGGGATCAAACAGAGTTCCTACTGCTTTCCCTAGCACAGGACATGAAAATAAAACCGTTCTTGCTCTATGAAACAGCTCAGAGAAAACTTACTCATCAGCTACAAAAAAAGCAGCAACCAGTGAGCCCGACTGACGCACGTGCCGTCAGACACTCTGTGTATCCACAAGCTTGTCAAAAGCCACCACTACTGTCTCAAGCAGCTTTTACGACTCTAGACACAGATGCAAGTTCTGTGAGGATCTCAGAGGGCACTCCATCCAGCGCCAGAGGTGGCAAAACCGCTGTTAGGTACTGTCAGACACTGGTAAAAGGAAGAGGAGAGTTCCCTTAGAATCTCTGGCAAACACCAATATATGCTGGAGACAATTCAATGTAGACAGTTCATACTCTTATGTTCATCAATGATAGCAAATTAAAACCGGTCTTACACACTCAATGCACAGGACTAGAGTATTTAAAAAAAACTCAATATGTTAAGCGCAGTATATCTCCAGAGAAATTAGGTATTGACTGCATGCCTCACTGAGTAGAAAATCTACAAAAATCCATAGGAGGCATTGATCCAAATATTACTTTTTAACACTAACTATGTAACAATTTTTTAAATGTACACTGGGTGCAGATATAATTCTCTTTAATTATCAATCAACAAACAAAAAGGTAATACTGTTTATACAGTATGGTCTTTAAAAATGAATAAAACGAATATACTCAAATACTATGCTAAACCTAACAATGCAGTTATTATGCCATATAAAACTTGCATCAAAATAAAAAGGTTTTAAATTTAAAAAACCCACGTGCTCATTTCAATGAGATCCAGCCACCAAACACAGGAAGGTTGGTGTGGGTCAGATCCTGTGGTAAAGCCCAACCGGGCCCCAAACTGGTTCAAGACAGGGGACGTAACTGAGGTTGCGATGAATACTTGCAAACCCTCAACAAGCCTGGAGGCCCCCCAGCAGCACCTGAGGGGCACAAACCCACTGGGTAGAGCACAGGTGAGCCATGCAAAACTGAAGACAAAACCAGCATGAAGAGCCAAGACACCAGGCAGGTGTCTTAGCCTTTCCCAGGGGAATTCTTCAGTTTCAGCACAAAGTCAAAGCCGCCAGCAGCACCAGCATACGCTGGCACACACTACACAAACCTGGTTGAAGGAAATGATTCACCATCAGCTGCCACAGGAATGGCCCATCCAACTCAGCCATTATTAGAGGCTGTCAGAAGAATATGGACTACTTCTTCCACCCAAAAGCGTTACTATGCAGTAGATGCTGGCAGGAAACTTTCTGGATCTCAGTGGAGTACATAACCTCTACATCTGATGAACTCCACGGAGAACTTGGGGAATAAACAGGCATGCAGCTGGGTTAAACCCTCGACTCAACTAGGGAAACATCAGTGTTGATTTAAATTAGCGGGAAGTGGTTGCATTTGATTGGCTTTATGCAAGGAGGTGATCAGCTTCAAGCATTGCCAAGAGGCAGTTTGGAAAGCTACAAATTCATAATTTTAAGTTTCTGCATGTACCTCAAGCTGCTGTATACATTCAGGTAGCTACTTTATGAGCAAGTCAAAACGCTCTCATTTGTCTAACTCAATACAGCAACTGGTACTATTCAGGAATTTTGAGCTTTTTGAGATACTTATGTTGCTACATACATTCAAAGAAATGCCCTCTGGAAAGGATCTCATTTATATAAAATAACATTTAGAAGTTAGAACTATATTCCAAGAGCATTGAAATAAAAAATGCTCCTTTCTGAAAAAGAGGGCAATACCAGAATGAAGGCTGTCTGTGCAGCTTTAATTTGCCAACAGCAAAGCAATCTTTAAACACTTTTCAGAAGGGCACCCCACCTCACTCGGTACGTGAGACAGCGCTGAGCCTCAATCATGAGTCAGAAGTACTGAAGACTGTGGAGCAAAGAAGCTGCATTGCCCCAGCTGTTGGAAGGCTTTTAGTATCCTGAAACATTTTCTAAAGCTCACAACAAGAGATGAGATGAGGGAAACCAGTTGCTACATTCTGCCATCTGGACCTGTGCAATCTCCAACAGAAGTCGCTGCAGATGCGTATTTTCCCTAGGATGTTGAGAGACCTGCTGCAAATGGGAAACTCTGGTAATTTGACCTTAATGGATTCAGGCTGTTACAAGGTCAGAGCTGAGGCATTCAATGTGAACCGTTTGGATTCTCTGCACCATACCAGATACCCCATCATGTTCTGCAGGCTTTTCCGGCAGGAGCCTCAGAAAAATCTGAGGATTTTCTGTTTGCAGCTATTACCAAGCAATAAATTTTCAAGTGTAAGATAGGGGTAAGCTCCCTCAAGCTATATTTCTGTATATTTTGTTTCCTGGAATCCTCTCCTTTTCACCAATCCCATTATAGCTTTAGCTACTTGAGGGGGAGATCTAACCCACAGATTGAAAAGACAACACACATGCGCACACCTTTTGTCACCCACATCCATAAGATTTCCATACTCTTCCAAATAAAAGGGATGTCCTGTAACCAAATGAACAGACACCTGTCCAGTAGACAAAACAGCTGCTGTAAATATCCAACTGCCAAATACTCCAGCTTCCACCTATTCTTCAAACAGCATCCACATCAAACACTAGTACACTGAGCCCCACTGCTCACGCTATCAGGAAAAACAACCAGTCAGGTCCCCAGAAAATGCACTGTATGCTTGGCAGTGCTAGAAGAGTCTGAAACAGATGTCCTCTCCACCACAAAATACTTTTCAGCAGGTGAAATTGTGCAATTGTCTTACTAGCAAATACTTGACAGTCTTATTTCATTTTTCCTAATGACCAGAGTTAAACGATTGCAGGTTTTAACAGCGCTGGCAAATTATCAAGACCCTCTACATTACATGGTCAATGGTCCTTTTAATAGAAAAAGCAATAATATACAGTTGTTTGTGCCAACTAAAACTCGTTAGAAAGTATTAGTTTAAGGTAACAGTTCAGCAGCTATTAACAAGCACAAATTTCTACAGTTATCACTTGTGACACTATGATCCTAGCAAAGCTGGCAGCACAAAACCACTGCTTTAGTCTTAGAAGATCTTGGGGGTAAGGGGGAGGGGGGGAATAGGAGAAAGAAAGTTAACAAAAACACTGTTTCATAGCAAGAGTCAAAGTTTTTCAATAATCACCATTTTTTTCGCTAGCATAACATTAGAATTGACTTTTTGTCTTGCTGACATGGCAACTAAGAAAGTTGTGTTGCATTGACCATATTGATTGTGAACAATGCAGCCATCAGTGGGACTTTGCACCATATATTTTCGATATTGACCTCCCATTCCCTTTTCCATGGCTCTATGGGTCTGCTATTGGATTTGGACTGCAGTGTAATAAACAGCTAAGGTTTAATTAATGGTAAATGAATACAAGACATAGGTTATGACTTTAACTAATTAGGGAATTGTTGAATTAAGTCTGCCTTGGAATGCAAGGCAGTACAATCAATATCCAATAAAAGGACTATGTATGTAATTTACCTGCAAATGTGTTTCCAATACCATCAAAGTGAGTTTAAATAAGTAAGATATATGAAAGGCTACTGGAAAAAGATTTCAAAAAGTTAACACTTTATGGCTTCAAAGAAGGCTTTTCTCCTTGCAGTAGGAATGTCATCTTGAAATATCCTTTCATAACACAGATGGTGACACTCAGACACAGCTCTCCCTAAAGGACAGTGCAGACTTGAAACATTTTTCCTTGACAATGCCACATGAGCAAATATTGCCTCTGCCTCTACAGAGTATAGCAAACACAAACCAGTACTCCCAACATGAACCAATTAAGTTTAATGGCAAGCTCTTAGGGCATCTTGGTCCACCTCCCAGTACCATACGTGCAGCACTCTTTCCATTTTAACCGTGTGACTCCCCTTCCCACACTGGCCCTGGAGATGCGTTCCCAGGTACAAGAAGAGGTCACCTCACAAGGGTCTGATCAACCCCGAGCAATCCCCAAGACTACTTCTATTGTATACATCAGCTCACACAGCCTGATTACTCATTCTGTAATCACTCCTCTGAAATAAAAAAAAAGAAACCTACCTACTCCCTTGTGGGCATCTATGCTGGTAAACTCTATTGTCCCGTTATGGCCCTTCCTAGGATTTTCCCGATACTGTTTGTGGTTCCCATTGGGACAATATCTGTAGGAAAGTCCATAATCTGCAAGATAAACCTGGAAGACATGAACAGACAAATGAATAATGCTTTTGTCCTTTGAAAGTATAACCTTTATAATTAAGTCTTAAGAAACTGATAGGTTAAGGACAGCCTTAGATCTAAATTTTATTAAACCAAATGGTGCCTCAGGATAAAATATGTACAACTGGGGGCTATAACACCTGCCCTCCCCATTTAAATCCTTCCACTACTATACTCTTATCTTATTTCAGAGTCGAGCAGAATTTCAGCCTTTTTATTTTGTTCCTAAGCTCTCTCCTCTCCAGGTGGGCATCTAGACATCATAAACCGCAATATGCTTTTTTATGTATCATCACATTGCTTTTAAGACCCCTTCCCCTCCTTACTTAAACAGGCACATACACACCGCTGTTCATATTTTCTATCAGCTGAGACTGTACAATGTCATAACAGCAGTGAAACTTAAAAGCCAGAGGAAGCCAGTCCCCAGCTGGCCTGGACACTGGGTTCCAGCGCTAAAAGGGACCATGACCACAGGGCTGCTGGGCATTACCCTAACTGTAGCCCCTTCTTTTTGAATGCCACTGTCAGTAAGTTTGTACTGGCTTCAACTATTTAAACATTCAGCCTAAGATAAAACAAAGCAAAACAAACTAACCCCCCCCAACTCAGAAAGTAACCTTAGTAAACCACTCCTGAATTCATAATAAATTTTTAAAAGGCACAGAGCCAGACTTCACTCACAGTTACCCTGAAACAAATCCATGGAGCTAAATCAGCGTGAGAGAAAAAAAAAATGGGCCCTCTCTGTGTATATTGCAGCATGTTCATGCATTCTGCCAGATTTACCTTTCCATCCTGGCACAGGTGATTTTTTTTTTGCCAAAATGCTTCACCATAGCTGCCTAAATAACCAGAGGGAAGAAGCCACAGTTCTGAATGATGTATCTGGGGAAATGCGCTTGCATATTCTTGGGACTTAGCTGTGAAAGTATTAACTTCAGTATTTAAACTTAGTCTCACTCACTTTCATGGCATTTGAAGCTGAAAACAGAACAGCTCAGGACAGCTGAATTTTACTTTCTGTTCTTCTGCTGCCTGTCAAGACAAATGTGCCGTCTGGCTCCTACGCCTCTATTTCTCCACAGGCATAGCACCGGCAGTATAGCATCCACGTCAGTTCTGCCACTCACATTATGTAGATTAAGGCACAAGTCCACTCTGCGAAGTTCAGATTAACATGTTCTACCCTCCAACAGGGGTGGACTTAATACACGCACATGGTCAATTACTGCAGCACAGCTGACAAGCAGTAACTTGTTGAAAGCAGCTGGAATTTAATCACAGTCTGTCCACACCACAACATCCCATAGGTTATTTTCACACTCCCACCTGGCCTTTGCCCCTTACACTGACCAGTTCTCACATTACATACTTCCTTGTTTTTTTTTAATATATAAATATTGAAGTATGATACTTCCACCTTAAAAAAATAGTGCTACAGACAATTAGATTGCCAACGGAACTGATCCCTGGGGCAACGGCTAAATCATCTGAAGTCACACAGAGATCATTTCTACTAAGTCATATTATGTTATATAGAAAAACTTTTCCTTATTCAAACTTTAGTTTTGTTTCCTCTTTAGTTGTAAAATAATTTACACCACAGAAGTCTAAAATAAACTCTTCTGGCACTTACTTGTAATTTAATTATGTCACACTTGGTAGAGGAAAACAAACAAACAAAAAGCCCTCAAGAAAACTTAACGGATTTACGGATTTTGTGGTCCATTCTGTTGAACTACTGATTACACTTGGTGCTCCAGGCAGCTTCATGGGGATGGGTGCTGGGCTGGCTGGGCTCTTGGTTTTACTGTTTCTGCTGCAGGATCTGTGCTCATTTGGAGCGTGTAAGCTGGGACGCAGCACTCACTTCCTGCAGGGCGATGGCTTTTAAGGCTGCCGAAGATGTTTTTCACCTGACAGACTATACAAACTGTGATACAAGATTAAAGACTGTAGGCACATTTAAAAAATCTGGGACAAGGCATAAACTTTGTTGGGTTGACCGATTTGATCTTCTCTTGCATCCATTCTCCAGCGTATTCCTGGAGATGCTCCGACCACATGCTCTGGTACCTGTCCTAATTGAGTCCACAGTCAGTGTGAGAGAACTAATTTCAACTACTCTAATATCAAGTTCTGCAAGACTTCTGCTTCCTTTGCGGGCTGGGAAGGAAAACTAGGCTAGAAGGTGTATTCTTCCCAGGCCAAGTGGTAGACTTTGCATTTTGCTCAACTAGAGATTTCTGACATGCACAGTTGACCAGATACAATAAAATGAAATACAGAACAGATTTCAATCTTTAAAAATCCAGGCCATGCCTTATATTAAAATTAAATTTTAACTGTTAGGAGAAAACAATACAAGAAAAGCATCACTGCCACCTTTCTGGTTGTCTGGGCTCAGAACACTAGCTTAGGTGACAAACACATCTATATGGCAGCCTGACCTGGGTGATCTTTCAAACTATCTTAACAACAGGGGCACCTAGAAAGTAGCCA
The DNA here is from genome assembly GCA_013400555.1 of Jacana jacana. Classification (NCBI taxonomy): domain Eukaryota; kingdom Metazoa; phylum Chordata; class Aves; order Charadriiformes; family Jacanidae; genus Jacana; species Jacana jacana. The sequence goes on along the minus strand of VZTM01010367.1, from coordinate 2,902 downwards.
CAAACATTTGCTAGTCAAACTCAAACTATGTTAAAATGTTAAGTTACCCTACAGATAAATCACAGTAACTATGAATTCTTAGTCCATTTTTAAGCAACAGACTTGATTAAAATACAGTCAGCAGTAGCACTGGCAGAGCAGTTTTTAATTTCTACTGAAAAACCCCTGTAAAAGTGCAAAGCAGCCTTAGGTTACCCTGCCTTGTCTGATGCCGGCAAGACCTAGAAAACAAGTAGTCACTTCTTAAAGCCACTCACATGCAATCTCAGCAACATCGATGATGGCACCACAGTTTGCTCCAGAAGTTGGTAGTGAGTGTCACTGCTCAGCTTACTTCTAGCTGAGCCATTTATCACTTCCACAACTTTCACATTCGATTTTTTCCACAAACATGCAACTGATGGTACCATCTCAAGGCAAAGCCTCTTGGCCACCAAAAAAATCAATCCCCTTCAGCTTGTACAAAACCTGCAATGCACTGTTACAACCTTGCCACAACCATTACCAGAACGACTACATTATTTTAAATTACCATTAATTTCATTTCATAAATTCTTATTAAAACCTTTTCATCATTAAAAAGATCTATAGTTCTTTATAGCTAGTTGTCACTTTTCGACAATGTAACACAGTGTGCCCTTCCAAATCTGCTCAGAACATGTTGAGTAGGGGAGTTAACTTTGTAGGTTGTTGTGGGTTTTTTAAGGGTATAGGTAGGGGGAAAAGAAGATGAGTATTAAAGAATATTGAGAAACATTAAGTCACTGTTAGTATGTGTTTCCATACCAGAAATATTTTTCAACTGCATGTTTTTATTAGGAACAACAAAACAAGTAAGAACAAAAAGAGAACAAAACCTATGCAGAGCAAGATAAACAAGCCACTTGAAACAAGACAAGGTGACATGTATGATGAAGGTGCAACAGTGACACAAACTGGGTTTAGTTGTGTTACATGGTATACCACATCCCACACATTTACTTATTTTAACTCTTGGTTTAGCTCCATTCTTTTTCCACATCCCAGTCTGCACTAGACTCAGCAGTGCTTAGCACAGTCTGTTATTAATAGTTTTGTTATAGATTAGGAGGCAGATTTCTAAAGTCTTTGCACTTAATTTCATGCAAACATGGATGTGCCCAGCTCAGTCAAGCAAACAGCCACACAAGCACAAATAATTATTTATGTGCACAAGCAACCAGTCACAGAATCGGCAGTTCTCTTGCCCCTTCTGTGCATGATGCCGAAACAGTGCTTTATATCTGAAGTGCTGAATATCTGCTAAACGTCTAAAATTCATACAACTTTAATATATTATGATATACAACTGCACTATCTGGGAAGTCATAAGCCTGGCGCTTTGGATGCTCGTGGTATTATTTATCTTGAAGTATGCAGAGCAGGAGATTTATCACTGAAGGGATAATAATACAGTGATTTTCTTTGTATAACTTCTTTCCAGTTTTTCCATTATTAGTCTTATGTAATGCACTGTAAATAATTAAGTAGATACCTACTAATAAGAGGCAGATCTGTTGCTAATGGCCATAGTGATGTCAACTTCAGTTGACACTACAATACAAAGTAGATTGAAGCCCATCTTGGGACAGCAAGTCTGAAGTACATTATGTGGGACAGAAACAGCAAAGCACAAGCCAAGGAAGGAGGAAAGCAGGTTAAGCAAAGCAGAGAGTTGAATTAATCTTCTAAGATTTGGCAGTGGCAAGTCCTGATGCTGAAATCAATTGAACTCCAAGATATTTGTGCCATTACGACAAAAAGAAGCTAAACCAGTGCAAACAGTTCCATCCAAACATAGCAGTAGGACTGATTCAGAAAATTAAGACCACCTCATTGTGAAGCTACATCTCAGATCAGGGGCATAGCCAGCACCCATGAGTTAACACCCAGCCATCTCTGTATGGTATCTCTGGATACTGTATCCTTCCTAAAAACACATGAAGGAGAGCAGAGATTTTCCTATTTCTCAATTCCTCTGCTCTTTAGCAAACCTGTCATACTTGACTAAGAGCAGGAATCGCAATGACTCATCTCACCATGAAAAACGGCTGACAGCTGGATGAATTGTTTTCATGCATGTTTTTTTCTGAATGACCAATGTGTGAGCCCCATATCTTCTATGCTGGTCCACTGAAAGCCAATCTTAACTTAGTTAACATTTTGAAACATTTTTGTATGCTTTTTTTTTTCCCCGTTGTTGGTTAGGGCTAACCTGTGAAAATCAACTCGGAGACTCAAGAGTTTTAGTCTGCAACTATCTTGTCTAAGAAATGCTTAAAATCAAAATCAGAACTGAGGTGCAAATGCAGTTAAAATTCAGGCCTTAAAAATACAAGTAGGCAGCTTCTGGGGCAGACTTGAGTCTGCAACACTGCAGTATGTCTGCCCATATATTCCATGGGGCAAAAAAAAGAAAATACTGCAAGGTAATTGTTTTGAAGTGCTCTTCCAAACCTTGTTTCATTTATTAAAAACTCTGATTTTAAGCTCTTGTCTAGTAACCGCTTGTCCCTTTTAATAGTATCATAATTTAAGTGAGTTTAATGGATTTTAATTTCTCTTTTAGAGTATATATCAATAACGCTTATTACCCTGCTTTATCATACAGTTACTGCTAAGTACTGGATTATCTTTAACTCGCTGCAATACTGAGACAGTGCTTCACTTGTTCGGTAATTTATAGGTGTGATCTCTTCAAGTTTTCCTTCAGGCCTCTCTGAGATTCACGGGCTGTGTACTTCCCTCAGTACATCACTTCTATTTTGTCAGTCATTGTACTGGCTCCATGTTCTGAAACATATTGACTAGAGAATTGATCTTTTGACCTGTAACTCACCGAATGGCCTCGCTTCCTTCTATTGAATAGCTCTGCAGCAGGCTG
>VZTM01010366.1:240363-264200 GCA_013400555.1 Jacana jacana | reverse complement strand
ACTTCTAGCTAAGGAAGTTTTTTAATCTATGGATTTGTACCAGCGAATTTCTATGCTTGGAAAAAGCTCTGTTTGGTAACGAACAAAAAGAACCACAGATCATCACATCCTTAGACTAAAGCTACTCCTCCTAAAAACTATACTTTTTTTATTTCTTTCGAATCTGACCTCAGCTGCTCAGGCTGCTTGACTTTGCTAACAGCCCTTGGTTTTTAGCAGCAGGGGTATTCTCAGCAGGAAGTATAAGAAGTTAGTTTAGCCCTTTGATAAAGTTTACTCATTAAAAACCTTTATTGCAGCTGCAGTCCCCATTTTGTGACAATAACACCTGAGCACAAGTCTCTGACAATGACCTGTTTTCCACAGAAAGGATGCAACTGTGACATGTTCCTTAATCTTGGCATCCTCAGACAATCTAGTCAATAGGACTTCATATCTATAGTGTGACTAATTATTGCTTAAAGCAACTTTAAACACATTTGGTATGACCATCACTTCTTTTTCTAAAAAACCTACTATTTAATAAGTGCCTTCTGCTTTATTCAATCAGTGTTCTATTTTGATTCTGTAACCCCATCATAGCCTTAGAAGCCTGAGTTATTTGGGAGAGATTCTTTCAGTATATACCTAAATAGTACACAGTGGCACAAAATCTGTACACTAATAGAAGCTTTCATGGTGGGTTGTTTTGTTTTTGTTTTTTAAATCATCTCAGGTAAATTAGTTAATTTCTAGACCTGATGTCCCTGAGTCTCAAGCACCTCAGGATACCATTTAGGTTTCCCTGGTAGTACAGGGAAGGAGGGGGGACTGTTGCTCTCTTTTAACTTTTTTTAATGGTGAGAGTGTGGGGGCAACGTCCTGAAGAGTAGAAATACTAAACACAAGAAGAAAAAAGAAACACCCCCCCCTTTTTGTAACGAATGATGTAACACTACGTAATTTAAAATGTATTATTACAGTATGTAATACTACAGCTCCTTGGAGATAATCGAAACCCAAGTGGACATGGTCCTAAGCAACCTGCTTCTGCTTTAGATGACCCTACCTTGGGCAGGGGCTTGAAGTAGTTGATCTCCAGAGGTGCCTTCCCACCTCAGTAATTCTGGGAGTCTGTATTGTGTAATTAGTAACTTCTTGCACTGCATCCACCCAGTTGCTCCTGACCCCTTAAATGTTGGTGATCTCTTATTCGTGAGAAAGCTCCTGGTCGGGGTGGGCAGTATATACGTAGGAGGTAGTGGACATCTGTTTTCTCTTTATGATACCTTAGGTATAGATGAGAATTAAACATTTCTTAAGTTTAACATGTGCAGGATGGAGAAGAATTTGTCTCATCTGCGTTGGGTTGATGCTAATCTCCTAAAAGCAGAGTGATGCAAAGATGTTTTAGGGAGAATATTAACGGTTATGCCTTGGCTTGTGAGCTGAACAGACTAAATGAGAGAAAAACTGACCACAGGAAACCTGGTTCTTTTGCTACTCCCAGGTCCTGTAATTCTCACCACTGAAAAAGCTGAGATCCTGTGGGGAATGTTCTGAGATGCAGGTTCTGCAGCAGAGCTCAGTTTCTCTGACCCTTGCAGGTACTGGGCATTCCTAAAATTGGAGGAAGTAGAAAGCAGGTTTTTCCCAGTGGCTGAGGTTAGTTGTCTGTTACTTTCTAGCCCCAGCTTCTGTCATTTTCATCTTCCTTCATTAATAACTTTTGCTATTGCTGGTAGATCTCCTTTGGAAGCAGCAGGAGACCAATTTTTTTTTCCTTACTTTCAGAAGTGACTCCAATACATTTAGCAGCAGCAGGAATGAAGATCCTGTTCTTTATTTTCATTCACTGCTTGCTAGCAAGTAACAAAATGGCTTGAGCCATCTCTGTAGAACGCTCCCCTGCGCTAGAGCCTACAGCCTTGCCAGCCTTGAAGTGTTCCCTCAGCTCCTCCTTCATGAGGAGACTGATACTTGACTATTGCTGAGGCTTTTAAAGCCCAACCATCAAGTTTCAGATTTCCTAAGACATTTTAGTGTAGAACGTAGATTGAGCCCAATGAAGATGCAGCTTCATTAGTGTTTATTGATGGTTTTTTTTTTAAATAAAATTAAAAAGATGCGAGCTGGGAGCAAACTGGCAGTATACAAGGAAAACCAGTAAACCCAACCTTCATCAGATGAGTGATGAGATATATGGGAATGCATTAGCTTGCATGTAGTAAGTATGGTGGATGTTTGCATTAGGCTCCAGTACCTGCTCCTAGGAAAGGGTTAGAATTTGCATGCGGTTTTGTATGATCAGGTAGCCCAGTCCTTCTGTCTAGGCGTCAGTTCACTGTAGGTAGACTAGTACTGGGTGTCCCAGTTTTGCACCAGTGGTAGGGTGACTGTGTTATGGGAGTAGCTAGAAAACATATGGGGAAAGGTGAATTAGTGTTTAGAGAAGGGAAGACCTATGTTTTACTAGTCAGCGGTAGTTCATGCAGACTGTGTTGTAGGGTGGCAGTCCTAAGGCTATGGAAGATTCCAGATGGAGGTAGGGCACCTTTCTGCCAGTTGATATGAGCAGTTTGGTTAAATCAGAACTTGTTGCTCGTGGTTTATTCTGAGAGTCTTGAAACCTTGGTACATTCTCTTGTTGTTGTCAACTGTCATGTTTTAAAGTATGGGTTATCTCACTGGAATTTGCAAGTACTGTTACTGTTGTAACTTGCTGCCTCTTTACAGCGTTCACTGAGTGAAAGCTTATATGCAATAGTAATTCTAGAAAAAAACCTAAAGCTGAAGACAACAAGGTGGTTCTCTGAATCTTTTGTCGCCGTTGTTCATGTGGCAACTATTGAACAAACTACCTCCGCTTTTGGTCAGTATACGCTTGAGACGTGGTGCCACTGCAGGAACAAATTCATCTAAGGAGAAACAAGTTTCCCACAAGCAAAAGTTGGGAGTCTTTCAGTAAGTAAACATGCTGCTCCCCAGGTAACCAGCTTGATTGGAAAGTGGTTTGAAGACAGTGCTACTTCAGGAGAAACAAACTGAGAATGTTTTGAAACTGGTGGTGCTTCTGTCACCTGGTAGAGCAGTGTGTGAAGAACAGGGCGTTTTTCTCCTCCAGGAGAACAGGAAAAGGGTCCAATTTTAAGCACCTCAGATAAACAGTCTGGGATTTTACCCAGGGAGGTGGTGGACTCACCCTCCCTGACTGTGTTTAAGAGTAGATTAGATGTGGTGTTGAGGGATCTAGTGTAAGGGAGAACTTGTAGAGTAGGGATGATGGTTGGACTTGATGATCCCAGGGGTCTCTTCCAACCTAAATGATTCTATGATTCTATGATTTTCACTCTTTGAAAAGCAAAACAAAAAAACACAAACAGAAAAATTAACACACAGACACACACACAGCCCCAAGCATTCATTTTCCAGATTTCCTAACCTCCTTTAAATAACAAACATTTTACAAAACTAAATAAATGTTGCTTAGCCTTGTTTGAGGCATTACCGTGATGAACAGTTTGTATTTAGTTAGTTGGGAGCTCGGCAGTCAGTATTCTGGGAAATACTGCTAGCAAACACGTAGTACCGACGTAAGCTGTTGTTTCTTTCCTCACCCCTGGTTCGTGTCGCTGTAGTGCAATGGTGATCAGTCTCTGGGCCGATGCTTGTGTGTCCGTCTATGTATTGTCTGTCTCAAGGGAAGAAACTAAAACCGGCCCACCACAGCTCGGGGGCAGTTCTTCTTACCACACTGTGCTTAGGTAGCTGCATACTAATAGAAATTTGTGTTTACCACAATATAAAAGCAATAATGTAAACTGTGATGTCTGTGTAATGGAAAGAGATGTTTACAACTGTAGCAAATAAAGAACCAGTTATTCCAAAATACTGTCAACATCAGTGTGTTGTGGCCTGCTAGAAAACAGCAGTTTCCAGTCCACCATGCTCTCAGCTTGTCCCCGTGCACTGCGATACCAGAGAAAGCTTTATCCTAGCCTCTTGCTTCTTGTTTTGGGGTGGGTTTGTTTTGTTTTTTTTTCTGTTGGGTGTTCATGGTTTGTTTTTCCCCCCTCTGAGAGGGGAAAGCTCCGAGAACTCGTGTAGAGGTCTCTGTGGTTCCTGTCCTGGGCTTACATTTGTGCCCAGGAAAGGACGGGTGTGTGTATGGAAGCTGAACTGGCAGAGACAGCAACAGCTGGAACAGAGGCCAGCTGGCTCACCTACCTCTGATTTTAAATTATGCATACTTTAAGTCAAAANATTATTCTGAGAGTCTTGAAACCTTGGTACATTCTCTTGTTGTTGTCAACTGTCATGTTTTAAAGTACGGGTTATCTCACTGGAATTTGCAAGTACTGTTACTGTTGTAACTTGCTGCCTCTTTACAGCGTTCACTGAGTGAAAGCTTATATGCAATAGTAATTCTAGAAAAAAACCTAAAGCTGAAGACAACAAGGTGGTTCTCTGAATCTTTTGTCGTCGTTGTTCATGTGGCAACTATTGAACAAACTACCTCCGCTTTTGGTCAGTATACGCTTGAGACGTGGTGCCACTGCAGGAACAAATTCATCTAAGGAGAAACAAGTTTCCCACAAGCAANTCGTCTTCCAACCTAAATGATTCTATGATTCTATGCAAATCCCTGCTACTGCGCATTGTGCGGACCAAAGGCTTCTTGGCCACCCTCTCACTCTGGTCCACACCTGACCTGAAGGGGGGCAGCATCCCTTTTCTCAAATTCGTTTGGTCCATACTACAGGAAGTAGACTCAGACTTCCTTGATGTATAGCGCCTACGAGAAGCACTCTGGGTTGGAAGGAGGCAGGGAGTAGCTGTGCTGAGTTTCTTTAGCTAGAAGCACACTGTGCGCTCTTCAGCAGCCACCCAGGACCATAAGAGAACGTGGCACAGGTGGGCTGCCACACTGCTGCCAGTGGTACAGCTTTATGTCAGCTACTCTTGAAATACTCACTTTAAAAGAACTTTTTTTTTTTTAAAAAACACCAACCCATTAAAAACAAAACAAAACAAACCAACCCCACACACACCCCTAGAACCCAAACTAAACCCAAACCAAACTGCACCAAACCCTAAGAAAGCACAAGAAGGATTTTCTCCGAAAGACCTGGCAGTTAACTCTTGGGAGTTAACGCCGTGAAAGCTTTTTTTTTTTTTCCAGGAGGGAACTCCAGGAACAAACCTGAGGTTTGGAGAACAACTCCAGAGAAGGGGAAAAAAAACAGAGAGAGAGAGAAGCCCCGCTATATTTTCCCTTCTGTGTCTTTCTCCATGCCTTGACCTCCCTATCAACTGCGTCCAGTCATTTACTGGGTTTTTCGGTTCCGCTTGTCTCTCGGGCAGCCTTTGTTCCTACTCCTGAGGTTTGGAGACCAAAGGCTTCTATCCATGTACCGAAGTGCCGTTACCCAAGAACTGCAGGGCCTCACCCGCAGCAACGTGCAGTTCCTCAGAAGCCTAGAGCAGGTGCTGCACTAGAGTCATCCCGCTCCTCCAGACCCCCAGCATCAATTGGTCAGTTATGGAGATACCAAGGGTCTCTTCCAACGTATATGATTCTATGACTCTAATTCAAACTCTTCCCAACAGCTCTGTGTAGGTTTCCATATTGCACCCACTGCTCAGCAGCCCAGCTACCAGTTTCAAAATGCTGCTGCAAGATTAGTAACAGAGACCCCGTGCCAGGAGAGATCCTGGAACTCAAGAGGGCACCCAGCTGAGGAACCAGAANATGTCAGCTACTCTTGAAATACTCACGTTAAAAGAACTTTTTTTTAAAAAAAACACCAACCCATTAAAAACAAAACAAAACAAAACAAACCAACCCCCCCCACACACCCCTAGAACCCAAACTAAACCCAAACCCAGCTGAGGAACCAGACCCGGCTGCACAGCTTTCACAGCAGAAGCACCAGCTCTCTGCTTGACCAACTGCTTTAAGGCTCTTCCCTTTTTCTCCCACAGCCCCCTTAGACACAACAGCACAGCACACCCACATACCAGCCCCTGATACCTTCCTTTATGGCGCAACACCCGACACCTACCATCACAGAAGCTCCAGTGTCACCGAGTAAGAACCCTTAAGGTGCTTCTCTCCTTACAATCAGTTTTCATGTCAGACTTTCAGCAGGTTTACCACAAACCTTCACAAGTCTCAAAAGACAACCCTCAGCTCCAACACTGAGCAAGTAGGGGCCCCAAGATGCCCCACTGAAGGAAACAAGTACTGTTGAGCCTCCACATGCTAGAGCATCTGAGTGAGTTCAAAGACTGGAATAAAACCCTTAAGAATAATATTTTGTTATGGCTTTCTTTTTTTTTAATAGCAAAAGCTCTACAAAATAACCTCTCCCTCCTCCATCACCCACTGTCTGGCTCTTGGCAGGCACCACCTTGCTGCCTCCAGCTTCTACCAAGCTAGAAAAGCAGCCTGTCAGTCACAGCTTTCACCTCTGAAGAGGAAAAAGATCAGACTTCTACAGCCCCACTGACTTGCTGGTGCAGCATAACCACATCTACAGGCAAGACATTAAAAATATTCACTCACAGTTTCTTGAGGGTTCCACGTCATCGTGTGCTGCCCAGTCAAACTGCTGTAGCTCTCCTCTCACCAGCTCCCACCCAGCTACTGAAGAACAGGTCACAGCAGATCTCGTCACCCAACAGGCAACTGCCAGGTGGCCCTTTGGTGTAACCCTCGTCAGGTGAGCAGCCTCACCCGAAAAATCTGGAGAAAATCAGCTCACCTGGCTGCTACCTGTCACAAAGCCATTCTTAAAGGTGACCTGGCCTACACTTCAGAGCCACAGTCAGGAAGGTAAGGAAGGTTCCTGGAGCAAACTGAGAAGAAGCTGCCTTGTGGAATGGCTTCCTGTTGCCCCACAGACCCACTTGTGGGTGCCTCTTCCCCTTACGGGAGCTGTAACAGCAAACAGCTTTGCTGATGCTCTGTACCCCCAGGCCTGTGGGTGGGAAAGGAGCAAAGCTGGCCATCCCTTTAAAGATCAAAAATAGCTTTTCACGGGCAGTCTGGGCATCTCTGGGGTGTGTGGAAGATTCCCCATAGGCTTAAATTCACTTTGCCAGGACGGTGGTGGCAAGAGAGAAAGAGTTTAGGGGATCTGCAAACTTCAAAAGGTCAACAGTCTGCTTCAGGGTGTTAACCCTTAGTGCTGAAGACTTCTGTGATAATGAGGTGCCAGGTGTGACAACAAAGCACCTGCTCTGCCCGTGGCATCTTGTAAGTCCTATTTTTCAACACAGCGATTCTGGCTTCAGAAGAGTACCTGTTGCTAGGCCTTAACCCGTCCACGCAGGCTCTTACACAGAAAGACTATGTTGCTTCTTACTGTTGTATGTCCTCTACATAGGGCTAAATTATAAAGGAGCGAATTCTGCTCCCAACAGAAGGAAAAAAAAAACCACCAAACCAGCAGTGAACTGACTGGGACCAGGAAGGTACGAGCACCGCTCCGAAATGACCGGCGGTGTTTTGCCAATTAACTGTATATACACGCGTTTGTGTGTCTAAGTCTCAAAAGGGTAGCTCACTGAACAGAGCACACGCGTTGCTGCTCTGTCACTGCCATGGGTGTGAGGCTGGTGTCTCAGCCCACCAGGATCCTGTAAAAAGCAGTCATAGAATCACAGAACAGTTAGAGTTTAAAGGGACCTTAAAGATCATCGAGGTCCAACCCCCCTGCCACGGGCAGGGACACCTCCCACCAGAGCAGGTTGCTCAAAGCCCCATCCAGCCTGGCCTTGGACACCTCCAGGGATGGGGCATCCACAGCTTCTCTGGGCAACCTGTTCCAGTGTCTCACCACCCTCACAGGAAAGAATTTCTTTCTGGTATCTAATCTAAATCTCCACTCTTCTAATTTAAAGCCATTACCCCTTGTCCTGTCACTACGCTCCCTGACAAAGAGTCCCTCTCCAGCTCTCCTGTAGGCTCCCTTCAGATACTGGAGGCTGTTATAAGGTCTCCATGGAGCCTTCTCTTCTCCAGGCTGAACAAGCCCAGCTCCTTCAGCTGGTCTTCACAGGAGAGGTGCTCCATCCCTCTGATCATCTTTGTGGCTCTCCACTGGACCCGTTCTAGCAGGTCCATGTCCTTTCTATATTGAGGGCTCCAGAGCTGGACATAGTACCCCAGGTGAGGTCTCACGAGCACAGAGTATAGGTGTAGAACCACCTCCCTCCACGTGCTGGCCAAGGTTCTTTTGATGCAACTTGGCTTTCTGGGCTGCCAGTGTGCGCTGCCGGCTCATGTCGAGCTTCTCACCCACCAAGTCAACTATACCACCAGTCTACTATATAAAGCCTTTAAGAGCCCAGAGAGCTACAGCAAGGGGTAGATGGGTCATAAAATATTGGGGTGGTGATGGTGTCTTAAAAAACAGTAACAAGTGTTGTCACCAAACGTGAGCAGGGAAACCCGTGTGCTGAAATGGGGTGTCGTGGGGGAAGCCTGCCGGGGGTGCTGGCTGCAGGTGGAATTAAACAGACTGAGGCCTTACAACCAAAGCAGGCACAGAAACAACAGGCGCTTCTGTTCTGAAGCCTGGCGTGGACGATGCAAAGTCCTTTGTCTGCCTAATAAACCGCCACCACCCGCTTCTCCCTCCAGCATGGTTTTCATCGTGACAACCCAAATCTGTGCAGAGTGTACTTTATTTGTTCACATTACCTACTTGTGGTTAAACACCACTTCATCCCACAGTTCAAAAGCATTCTTTTAAAACCAAAAAGTAAAACGTAGCTTCTGCTACAAAATCTGCAAGTTACATGGATGCAATATACAGGAGTATAAAAAAACCAACAGTATTCTACAGAAAAAGATCCTCAAAACAGCAAATAAAGATTTAGGCATGTAGGCATGATCCTCAACCGAGCAAATCCGAATTAAAAACCAGCTAACAAAGTAACAAAACCCAAAATAATCTTGAATATCCGTATAAAAGAAGCGAGAATTCAAAGTGCAGGTGCTCCAGTTCTCATTTTAACATATTGTTCCGTAAAGTTGATAGAGGCTACTATTAGTTTTATATAAAGTGACAGTGTTCTCAGTAAGACTTAAACATTCAGTTACATGATCTTGCGGGGTTGCTCATGGCTGCTACTTTACACTGCTGTAAATGGAGACTTACGCGATACAGGTTTGTATTTTCTTAATCTAACAAGGACACAATAGGTTGGTGGTAAAGGTTAGTTTGAAGAGCTAAGCTATATATGCTGTAGATCCAGCCTTACAAGTATATATATATATATATATATATGTATATATATGTATATTTAACTTTTAAAAACAGCTTTCAGTTTTTAAAAAGAGACTCTACCCATCTGTTCTGGGACCTGCATGCCCTGTCTTTGGAGCGCACCAGCAGAGCTTCCAAGCCCACCAGTTAGGATACAGCTCCAGGCAGGGTCACGCTGGGGATCTTTCCGTGGTGGCTGTGGCTGGGAAATAAATGGCTTTCCCTCTGCCGGGTTTGGTGCTGCCAGAGGCCACTGAACCCAGGGAAAAGGCAAATGGGCTCTGCCTTCTGTAGGAGCAGAAACCATCCCATTGCACCACAGCTAGGCTTGGGATGGACTCCTCGCTGCCATGTGAGCGTACCAAGCTCAGGCAGAGGAAGTGAGGAGCCAGGCAGGGGTCACTGAAGTGATCTTTCATATATTCAAAATAAAAGAGAAAATTGAAGCAGACGTTAAAACCCATTATTCTCTTTGAAATAAACAATGTGAACTCAAACTATCCTTCAGGGATGTTGCCGGGAACTTAATTTCACCTGAAGTCCTAGTCAGGCTGACAGTGTCCCTTTAACATTAAGGTTACTTCTGGTTTTGTTCAGTTTTTCCCCTCAAGAATCAGACCTATTTTAAAAACGCACACAAATATCGGCATGAAGTTTACAATTCGAAACCTGTACCATTTCATATTGACAGCAAGTTTAATAATACACACACTTCACTGACAACTGTAATGTTTTTTTTCTGGATTTTGAATAAACCTTGCGTTTGTGTAACATTTCCCACCCTCAGGACAGTTAAGTACGTACCCCAACCTTTCACATCAGTGAAAACAAGCATGTCTTGAAAATACCAGGGCCTGTGCCAGGTACTAATAAATACAGAATTAAAAAAAAAAACCCTAAATTCAAAACCCGACTGCCTTTTATCCCGACATAGTCGAGATTTCATAGTCACTGGCCGAGGTTATTGGTTTGCCCATCATCCTGACGTTTTTAGCATTAGTAATCCTGGCCATCATGGACACAGGCTTGTCAAAGTACCTAACCAGCGCCGGCTCAGTCAACAGGGAGGCTAAAAACTGTTCAAAGGTAATGGCCCAGTCTCTGTCGATGCTAGTGCTCCTGTGAAGAGACGTGGTGTGGTTGCTCCGTACCAGAACGGTGTCTTCACCGATGTCCTCACAGTGCAGCTTCTCCTCCTCATGCGAACCTGCACTCAGTACCGAGTAAGAGGACATCGAGCTGTCATCTTTCGTATCATCGTCAGAAATGAGCATGGAAGAACAGGCTCCGTTGTCCCTGGGAGAAGAGTCTTCAAGCTTAATGTCTTCCATCTGCATGCCCAGGGCGCTGTCAGTGCAAGTGGCCTCCTCATCGTTGGCGACGAGGCCGCTTTGGAAGGGCTTGTGCTGCTCGAGGGGGTACTGCTGGTGGTCCTTCTTGGGAAACAGCTCGCTCTGAATGGTTTTGCCACAGTTAATACCGCTGCTGTCTGTCTCCTTTGTGGGCTGCGCGCTGAAGAGCTTGCCCACCTCGCCTATCTCCAAAAGCAAGCTTGTCACAGCAGCCGTGGCGTGGTACAGGTCTTGTTCATTGGGGTCTTCGCTGAACATGTTGTACATCGTCTTGCACAGTTCAATGAACTGTCCCTAAACAGAGGAAGGAAACATTAATGAGAGACCAGGAAACAAATGAGAGTGAGATCTACCAAATGGCTTTCAGAAGTCTGGGGTGGCAGTGTGACACATTAGTCCATGTGATTAAACTGAAACTGGAAGTAATGGAGATGCAGTCTACAAAGCATTTGCTATGACGGGGCAGCCAGATGTGTTGCCTCCCCAAAAGCTATTTAGAATAAATGGTTGGATGTTTCTTCCAACATAGGACAACTCTGCGGCCACAGGAGGGCAACAGAGGGCGAGCGCTGAAACACAGCATTCCTCTTGCTGGACATTCTTGTAGGAACGATGCTCAGTACAACTCGGGGTCTGAGAAAACTAATGAGAACCAATGAAAAACGAAATCAAGAGAGCTGCAGCACTCCATATTGACAGTGGGCACTTAGTGGGATGTAAAGCCCCTCGGATTTCAAAACTCTCACAAAATAAATAGGAAGGAGATTCGCTTGGGGCTATGGCAAGTAAGAAGCCTTGTTCTACAGGGAATAAACCTTCCCTATAGGCACTGAAGAAGGTGGTTCTCCCAATGGGGCTCCTCCTCCTTAGCAGTTAGGGATCCAAGGGCAATGAGACTGACAGTGCAAGTTACAAAATATAAAATGCTTCTTTCAGGTAACGTGTATGGGACGTTATGAGCTAGCTGGAAATATACAGAGGTCAAAACAGGTTATCCTTCCTATCTGGGTGTGTCTCATTTTTAGGATCTTTTGAGAGCTGAATGCCAGTTCAAGTACGTCAAAAACAACCTCTGTAATCAACTGGCTGCTGCTCTGCTAAAAAAAGTATCTGCCCCAAAATAAACCTTCCATTTAGTGTTGAGATACTGAATGTTTATAGGCATGTGAAGAAAGTTTCAAGTTAATGAAAAGTAAGTAATTATCAGCAGAAGTACCTGATTCAGTTTGGGCAGCTCCTTGGTGTTCTTCGCTTTGGATTTATTCTCCTGGCTCCACATTCTCAGATAATTTCGGTTCTCCTGTGAGCTCTTCTTACCTATTGTCAACAGATTACCCAGAGATGCCGGAAAAGGCCATGCAGAAACCTTGACTGCAATCAATCCTTTTTTTTTTTTTTTTTTCTATTTTCAAAAGGAGCATCTTTACAAGAAATGGAAGGTGTAATTCAAATGGAGACACCATGCATACCTTTGTCTGTTTTCAGACTCACTGTAACAAACCCATCATCTACTCCTTTGTTCCAGCTGTCTAGGCCAACAACTAGGAAGTGGAGGGGCGGGGGGAGAGAGAGGTCAGTGTGGTTTCAGATACACAACAGACTTTTCAGGTGTACAGTGCAAAAGAGAAAACGTTTATGCCGCAGAAAATGCAGAGTGAAAAGGATCAGACTAACTGATGGTCTTTGCTTATTCTTAAATCTGTTGACAAATTCCATCTAATTGATAATATAAATACTGAGACAAGGGACCATCTTCTGTTTGGTCTGTGTAGTATGATGATTGATTATCAGCCTGCGGTACCACAACACAAAGAGCTTCTAGCAGGACATACGTTTGGGGATGATATTAGTGCATCTTCTTTAGTCCTTCATCAGGACTTAGAACTGCCATCTCTCGTCTATTAATTCTTACCTGTATTTTCAAACAGCCTTCCATCCCCCTGTCATCTGAAGGATGGGCAATATTTTTCTCAAATCAGCGAGAGCCATCAAATCTCTCAAGAAAGAGAATGCCATTTACAGCAACAACAATGAGATCCAGGTTGTCATTAGAGCACAAAAAGATTTCCAACTGCTGATCTACGCTTTGATATAGCTCCTGGCCTCAGTTTTTTAGTAATATCTTAAGCTCTGATCCAAATATACCTTGAGAGCCAATCTATTTATTCTCGTTCTCCATCAAGACACGTACGCTGCACTTGGCACGACATCACTTCTATTGCAACGCAGCGATGGCATCGCTCTGAGCGTGCTTCTGCAGTGCGTGATCCAGGGGAGTTCTTAGCCCACACACGCCTGCACCTCTGAGGACAGCAAAATGCATACAGAGACTACGCTCTTCTTTTTACAGAGAATCCTCTCCTTACAGAGTTTAACCCAATAAAAATGTAGCTTCCTAAGAAGATGCGTTGTCTGAAATGCTTTACCTCATCTTTTCATGCCTGAGACAAAGGACACCTACCGTGTGTGCACTCCGGGGTGATGTCTTCAAAAAAGTACTGAGTAGCTTCAAAAGCAGAGTCTGGCTCTTCTTGCTCAGGGGAGGGATCTAAGCAATATAATAAAACTCTTTCATTAAAAATGTCATCCTTTAATTAAAAACCAGATCACATTTCTATTGATACATTTAGAATGCCAGTTTCTAGCACTAGAAGTGTGAGGATGTGGTGTGTTAGGAGTCATTTCTCTTCAGCTCACAGGAGATGAACACCTGAACCTGTAGTGTCTCCTCTCTGATATCCAGCTGCTTGCCTGCAGAGCCTGGCTTGCCCATCTCCCCACGCCTACTTCCATTCAGTTCTTTTGTGCAGCTCAGCGTGTCCTAAGCGTGGTATGAACCGTTTCCTAGCCAGAAACAGTCTGCTGTGATTTGGTAGGAGTTTACCAATCCCTGAATACCAGAAGCTGCAGTCTTAAAAATGGATCTCTTTGGTTATAATTCAATAAAAATGTTTGCTTGGTTGCTTCCCCCCCCCCCAGTTAAACTAATGAATCACTCAGGCCTACCTCCAGCAAAGCCAGCTGTGAGCCATTAGGGACACATGTTTAAAGCATGTGAAGGTGAATGTCCTCTCCAAGCTTTACCAGAGGATGTAAATGTGCACAAGAATTAAACTACCCAAACAATTACAACACACTTCAATCACAGATTGGGTGAGGACAGCAATGGGTTCTTTTTGGCAGATGTGTGACAATCCAGAGAGGAGATAGTTCCAGGACACCGTTTTCTTCAGGGACAAAACTGTTCTGAGATGTTTCCATCCCCTCTGCACCCTAGACTGCCTTTCTCACTTAGCTGAGCCCAACAGTTTGTACAGCTCCCTGGAAACCACATCTATGAAACGACCTGGAGCTTCCCTCTACAAGGAGTTGTATCAGCCCAGAGGGGAAACCAAGAAGAAAGTCTGGGGACAGAAATGAGTAGCCAGGGCATGCAGGAACGTTTTAAGGTAGTTTCACTGTTAAATAAAGTGCATTATGGTAAGGGATGCTGAAGAACACTGTATGTGCTGTGCATGGGGGAAGTCACCAACTCCAGCTAAACAGGCAAGAGACAGATAGAAATGGCCTGTCTGTGGCTGGAGCAATAGACGGCTCCATGGGTGCTTTCAAACATTCCAAACATGTCTGGTTAGGGGAGAAGCTCTCTTATTTTACTGCCACATAAACAGCTACAATAATTCCCACACACCAATTTTTAATTGGGAAAGGTAGTCATAAGCAACTCTGCTCCAAATTTCTGTTCTCAACAAGGCAGCTATTTCAGCATCATTTACTCACCAGGCAAAACGTGCATTTTATACAGTAGCTTCAGCTTCTCTGTAAGATCTCCATGGCACGCGGCACCTAAACACGTGACAGACAGTATGTTAACACTCAGCATTCAATGCCATCCTGGTTTTTATTATTGGTACAATATTTTGCTGCTACACTCGCTCTGGGAAGAGCTGTACTCCCTTTACAGCCTGAGATCACAAGGCAGTCACTTGACTTCTAAGATCACAAGGTCTGCAGTAGAAATAGCAAGAGAACACAGACCACCTCATCCTAATTTTACCCTTCAACCCCGAGTCCTTCATTAAAATGCTATTTTATAATGCTCAAAAATAATCTATGATCACCAAATTACCATTCAGAAAGGCCTCCAGCTGAAAGTGAAGAAGACCTTTCTGTATGGACTTTAAACTTTCTGATCTGAGGATCCAATAATAACATACAATTTAGAACAGTAAGACATTTATCCAAAAAAAGAAGGAGAAATTGAAGTAAACAGCATGTCTCACAGCTCAGCCATAGGCTAAACTGATGGTCAGGCTATGCTTTCTCATGCTTTATTCACCTCAACCCCTGGTCTTTTCTGGTCTACACCACAATTAGCTGCATGAAATCCAAGCACTCTATTGTAATCCCTGCTTCCAATAAGTAGATATTAGTTAATTTTAAAGTACAGCAATAACTAATAATCAGGCTTCTTCATAAACGTTGTTAATGATGTGTGATTCATAAACAAATTAATTAGGTTACACAGAGATTTATCTTACCTCACAGCTTACCACATCAACTGACCTCTGCTATGCAAACTACAAAGTGCAGCTTGGCAAATACTAACAATCACAGTCTACTGGACAACAGTAGTAGACAGTAGACAACAACAGTTATCCAAACCACTGAGTACATCTACATCAGCCAGTTTGCTTTCAGCTCAGTCCTTTTTAAGCACAAAACCTCCTTACGTCCCTCTCTGCTGTACCACCCCTTGTAGATCATGCTTTCTCTTCTGGTGGAACTAAGTCTTAGGTCACGCACCCAGGTCCCACGTAAAGGGCTCTGCTGTTAAAGGTGACATGACATAACCAAAGCACAGAATGTTGCTGTGCAGCAGTTCCGTGCCCTCCAGCAACGGCTAAGGATACATTCCCCACAACAGGACTCAGAGCAGACTATCTGGTGACACGTTTACGCTTGCTCCTCTCCCTGTGCCCAGATGTAAAGAGAAATGAAAAAGCTCAACTAATACCACTTTTTGCTCGAGAAGCAACTGTGTGTGCTTCACAACAACACCAGGCCCTTTTCCCCTCAAAATGCACATGAATACATGTTCACCTGTCCCTCACACAATGTGGGATGAGTCTACCAAAGTCTACTCTGACCAACAGTCAAGAGACAACCTGCCTGGGTCTCCCTCAGGAGAGGTCAGAAGGTTTTACAAAGGGAAGCATAACCAGCAACTTGCAGGAACTGCCTGACAGTTTGCTGCAGTGGGCTGAGGACTGATGCTGTATTAAGCAATGAAAAAAATTAGGCACGTTCATAAAGACAACAGAAGAGGGAGGGACCTCTGGTAGACACGCCCTTATTATGGGCAGTTAGGGAGGACCTTTGTATGGGTGGGCACCTCAGCTCAGGCCACCATTTTGACCTGCATGCTGCAGCACAAGGATAATTTCATAGGAGAGCCCAGAGAATTTGGTGGCATCCTGCCTGCACGGCCCCTGCATCCCTGAACAGCAAAGCAGACGATGCTGCCGAGGACCTGTGAACAGCACTGGGGAAGCAGCAAGACCATTTTTAGTCCAACCAGAAATATTTCCTTCTTGGCACTATGGAGTCACAGGTCTTAAAACCTCTAACAACTTCTAACAAGTCTTGTCTTTTTGCAGGACGAACCTTGGGGGATCTGGTGGATCCATCACCAGTTTTAAATTTACTTTGTGGTGAGAGAAGAAACTGTGCTTGGAAGAGCATGACTGCAACCTTTGTCTCCTTCGACCTGAAACTGCCACAAAGCTGTAACTTTCAGGCTGCAGCCAATGTTCTCTTATCCCTCTGAGGGCTTGACCAGCACACCCCTTTTCATGGCATGACAAGGAACAACCTTGCCCAGGCCACTTTCTAACTGTTCTCCTTCTGTCAACATTATGCAGGTGTTAAGTCTTTTCTGGGCTTAATGTCATATGTGCACAGTTTTCTCCCTGTGTTCTTTGAGGCTGTTAAAGTAATTAAATGTCTCAGAACTTTATTCTGTTAATGTAAAACTTGGTAGCAACATGGAAGTGTTGGCTTCAGTTGTCCCCTCTTGAACACAGGTGGAGGGATGTGAGGTGTTTGTCTCCTGAAGGGATGGGAGGAGCTGTGAGCTTAACACCGCGCTCTGACCATCCACCTCCAACCTGTTCTTGGACAAAAGCTGTTTTCAGAAAAAAGAAAATGCACTCCTGTATTCCTTGAGAGGCAGTTTTCATGGTGCCAACTTTTGCATGAGGCTGTGGAGAGTGCTGCAGCCACCAGCTGTCACTGGAGAGGTGGAAGAGCTGCATGGTCTGAGAAGGGAGTAGCGTAAAATCATGGTGGGAGGCAGGGGCCACTTTAAGTGCATGTGGAAATCTCTCTAGCTTACTGGGATCTTGAGTCAAACACTGATGTGCTACAATCCGGTGTGATACAGTGCAGGTGAGTTTCTTCACAAGAGAATAACCCCAAACAGATCATAACCAGGGCTGACAACCCTTTCTGAGCAGCACAACTCCTACAGCAAACCGACCGTGATCACTCCTTCATTTGAACCTGCAGTAACATGGCACAGAGCAAACATATGGAAGAGTACACCAGGTTGTTCCATCCTTGCTCAGCAGAGGCCCCAGGGGCACCTGAAGTAGGAGGCTTTTGAGTCATCTGGTGCAGGGGCTATGAAAAGGAAATGGAGATGCCCAGTTGTGATCACAGCATTCTCACATCACCAGGATTTCATGCTGCCACAGAAGGAAGTGCCATGAGACCATGCTGGGACACACAGCAGCCCTTTTTACCTCCTCTTCACAGGGCTCCTACAAGGAGTCAGCAGCATCAAAGAGAGGCTTCAAGGGAACAAATCCTTATGGTCACACGGAATGAGGCTGTTGAGAGAGTTGTGATATGGAAATGCTTCAGCTGTTAACAAGCACCCTCTGAAATGGGTCACACCTAAGTACTTGATCAGGATGCTTCCTTTAGGAAAGACAGACTTGCATAACCAGGGCCAGAGTCCAACACTGCTGCCTGGACACAGTAAGAAGAGAGAAGACTGTGCCCACAGGTCACCTCCAGAACACCCATTCTCTGACCATGCTTTCTGTGACAGCCACAAGGAAAACCACCACCGTCCCCTGTTGAGCAGACGTGTCTTGCTCCAAAAGATACTCCTCACTTAAGAGATTATCCTAGCCAAGGCACACCGGGTTGGTGAGGTAGACTGAAGCAGTTGGTGGAATTTTTAAAAGTCCTGGGGCATAGTGAAATATGCTCAAACAAATCCCATGTTGGTTTTATTGACTTGTGTTGCCCTTGCTACCATTCATGTGCTGCTTACACAAACAAACAAAAAGAGCTGGGGAGCTTGACTTTCTAAAAGGTTTTCAAACTATGCCACATTTGGCTTACTTTCTGAGAAAAATCCCCAAACCCCTGTGGTTTTGCAGAATGAGCAGTTTTGACTGTTCAGCCCGTTGAAGACTTTAGTTCAGTCATGTTGGTTTATAGCCACATTTGTGCATTTTACGTTCATTTCTGTTCACAGTGTTCAGCACTGTTCCTTGTTCTCATTATTCATTATTTGTTCTGAAAAATGCTGTCTTAACCAATAACTGGTTGACTGTTATCAACAGCACCCTGTAAGCAGGAAAAGTAGTTAATCCACGAGTCATGTCTCAAAAGGTCGTTAAGTGTTATCTGGCATCTAGTCCCTCAGATACAATTCAGCACTGCACCACAGGAAGCACTGCTTTTTTGGGTGGTGTAAAGGTGAGGTGTGCAATCTATTTTACTGTCACACAGCTATCTTTCACCTGTGAGACAACAGGCATTACCATTGCTGTACAGAGATTTTAACGCAAGGCTGCATTTGGAGACGTATCACAGAATCACAGAATATCAGGGATTGGAAAGGACCTTGAAAGCTCATCTAGTCCAATCCCCCTGATGGAGCAGGAACACCTAGATCAGGTCACACAGGAACGCATCCAGGCGAGTTTTGAATGTCTCCAGAGAAGGAGACTCCACAGCCTCCCTGGGCAGCCCCTTCCAGTGTTCAGTCACCCTCACTGTGAAGTTGTTTTTCTTCATATTTCAGCAGAACCTGCTATGTTCCATCTTGCACCCATTGTCCCTTGTCCTGTCATTGGATGGAATACTTAAAAATACTGTTAGAGAGGGTTGCTGAAAGCCAGACCGGGAAAACTTTTCTCTCTCATAAAGGATCAAAGCGTAAAGCTGGAGGAAACATCAGACTGCCATGAAGTAACATGATAGATGGGGAGATGTTGGTCATTTACAGGGGATAATTCCTGCTATTTTAAAAAGGAGTGGCCAGCTCCTGCCTCATCTTTGCTTCTTCATGTTAATCCTGGGGCTTGCACATTCTTTTAGTTGTGATACCGACTTTATGTCTTGAAATCTTGCTTATTGAAGACCTGCATGGGCTGTAATCTCCATTAGTAACATCCATCCTCCCTGTCTGACCTGCACCTCCACTTCCTCCTTTTCAGGTGACTTCCATCCTGCTCTCTCTCTCTTTCCAGTCTTGGTTATAGATTTCAGAAGTAATATAGGTAGTGCCACCTTCCCCTCACAGAGGGACACGTATGTGGGGCATCAGCAGACTTCTGCTGACCTTTATTCAGAGGTAAACACCACTAGGATCCTCACTCCATCCTGCCCCTGCTCCTTATATGTGCACATAAACTCCTCAAAAGCCTTCTTCCTGAGCAAGCAAAGGAGCAAATGCTGCCTCTCCCCTTTCTAGAGCTGGTAGCGCTGACAAAAGGTGTAAATTCCCAACTCTCATGGCAAGTTTGAGGAGCAGGTAAAAGACAGTGCCACTGAGAGGAACACTACAGAGGAACGTACAAAAGACTTTCCCAAAGCAAATACTTTGATTAGAAGTAACCACAGTGGGAAGGACACAAGCTGAATGTAATTTTCATGTTGAGAGTTAGCAGTCGGGGAAATCCTCAGACCCTAATGGATGTGTAGCTCACATGTGGTCCTTCTAGTGCCATATACCACTGGATAATATAGATGAACCCACGGAGACCAGCCTACACCCCAGTGGGAGCCACTGAACTGAACAGTGGCATGAATAGCTCTTAAAACAAAGGTGACTTATGCAAATTGGCATATGTCAAACTCAGACTCATTATCTGATTGCTAATATAACATCTGTGTTTCTGAAGGACTGGATCCCCTTTAGAAACAAACAGTTTGGTCAGATTGAGAGTGCTGTGAATCCTCCTTACTTAGCCCAGAGACAAATTCACGGAAGTTGATGAGCAAGTCTCCATTTTCATCAAGAAGCCTGAATAAGCGTGCAGCTAGTACATCTGAATGTGCTCCACAGGCCCAAGGAAAGAGGAGAGCGAACATCCCCTTGAACTGCTCGAAGTCGATACGGTACTGCTCCAGATAGGGCAGGCTGGGATCATGCCGGTCAATAGCATTGCTGTTTCCTCCCCAGTAGCAGCTGGTCAGATGTTCTGCCTGAACAGAAGGCAAACGCTGTGAGACTGTCACCACCTCTGGAAATAACTCATCACTATCAATGATAAACAAAAAAAAACCCGAAATTGCAAACAACTCATACACACGCATTCTAAAAACACAAGAGTAGCAGGTGTATTTCCATCTGCCCAGCCCTTGTGCTTCTGCAAGGGAGTTCTCCTCTAACCAGCACAAAAAGACATCCCTCTACAAAAAAAACAACCCCAAAACCAAACAAAAGACCCAAACCAACCAAGAAAGTAAAGCCAAACTTCTGCTCTCCCAAGCAGGTGAAACATGAAATACTTGTTTTGAACAGAGCAGTAAGCAGCTGTGACTTACACAGGCTTGCTGGCCTGAAGTCATTCCCTTCGAGCTCACCGCACAGTCAAGTAAGAAGGGGGACTCTCATGAACTCTTTCATCTCAGAGCATATGAAAATGGTGGTTTATTTGGAATATTTTTTGTTGAACTGTATAGGCTCAAAAATACTCTGTGAAGTCCTATTTCAGTCTTACTCAAATCAGTGAAAGTTTTGGAGCTGGTTTTGGTGGAATCTAATTCCAAATGGTTCAGAAGCTTAGAGAAAGAGATCCTAGTACTGCACAGCCATCACCAGGGGTGGACTGTCTGACATGGTCTCACTGATTCCATGGAAGAGTGAAAGAAGGCACAGCAGGATTTGGACAATTGTAAAACCTGTCGTTACAGATGGGAAACTGAAAGGAAAAAAATTCCTCACATTATACCAAAAAATCTCTGTTCTAACCAAACAGAAGAAGAAGGTATTTTATTTTAGGGCACTGTACATGGAAGCAAAGCTAAAGCATTTTAACTGCTCACCTTTAAATTTGTTGATCTAATGGTATTGCTGAACAATCAACTAAAAAGACACTAAACTTCCATGTGATACACTACACATGAAAGCATCAACAATGGCAAAAATCAGCTATTGTGATACAGAAGTATTAACTGTCTGAGACGACAGAATAAAAGGCATTTCTGAGCTACATTCCAAAACTTGGCTCAGGTAGGCAAGAGACACACGTTTCTGCAGACTGATCAAAAGCCTCTATCTATCCATTTTTTCATTTTAATAGGCTTCATCAGTATATCCCTTTTTTCCAGAGACAAATCATTTGGTGAATGACTTATTTCCCGAGCTTTTAAAAACTCTTTGGGTTTTACTGTGTATATTCAGTAATGCAGTAGCTGATTCAAGTTTCTATTAAGACAGACTCACAGACTCATCCTGGGCTTTAGAAAAGACACACAGTCCCATATCAAAAATGAACGTTTGCACTTCCTGCAGGCACGTATCTTATCTTCAATTAGCTTTACCTTGAAAAGAGCATACAGTTCCTCCAGCTCATCGATAGTAAAAGAAGTCTCTGTCACAATAGTTCGTACCTTTTGAAACATAACATAACAGTTAGGGATTTGAGATCCATGTCTCGTTGAAAAACTCATTTAAACTTCAGAAAATGACTGACCTTAATCTTGGCAAAGAACGTTATTTCAGTACGTACCACATTGCGCTTCGTAGTATCTTCAAGGGTTTGGATAACTTTCAGCCTTTGTTTGAACCTCATTTGTTCAATTAAATCCGCTCGGATACTTCCAAATTTCTTCAAAGAGAAAAAGCAGTACAGGACAGCCTGTGTATTAATATTTGGAACCCTTATTTTGCCTTTAATGTACTTAAGAAATTAATTTAATTCTGTGATATACCACAAATGGTGTCTTTAACAACTGCTGTTCAGGCATTTTTTTAAACACATGACAAAGTTATGAGGATTTTAGGAATATACCACTACATCCTATTTTTCTCAAGAACTTGTTTTCATTGAATTTGAAAGGTCTTTATTAACTTACAAATCCTCACATTTCAGACCACAATCTCAGTTAGACATTTCTTGCTTGGCAAATCTCAATGAATGGATTGTTTCATAGCTCCTTCTGCAGGGCTTTATTTCAACTTGTCCTGCAAGATCTCTCAATTACAGTTCAATTCTCAACAGAGAGAGAAGATATTTAGACTAACTGGATCTTTAGCAGCTGAGACGGTACAGCAGTCCTTACATTCACGAGGATCTGAAACCAACTATCAAGAACTCAACATCCCTTAGGAAGAAGAGTCTCTAAAGTGCCCAAGTCTTATTTGTAGAAGATTTTTTTCACAATGCATATAACAGTCTCGGGGAGCTCCTGCATATGCTACAGAAGCATCCTAGGGGAAAAGCTATTAGAATAATATTCCGTGTTTTCATAAGGATTAGGTATTCATCTACCTAAGATTTATTTTTGTGAACTCTAAGTAGAAGGCTTTTTCCATCCAAAACCCACATGTAACATACAGAGGAATGCAAAGATAACCAGTAGGAATGATAATGCCAGACACGAAGTATGCCACGTGTAAAACTAAAAGGGAGTGGCAAGACACGCTTTCATACAGAATGAATTTATGTTTCCAGTGCAAATGCACCTACATAAGCAGGTCACAATTTGCTAGCACATTCTTGTGTGACCAAATTAAAACTAAAGCTGCATTTGTCTGTACAGCTGTGCAACTTTATCATGTACCTCAGGAGTAAAGAAATGTTTAATGTACTCAGAGCCTTTTGCAAATAAAGTAGCCTTTTGAAAAAATGGAATCTAGATAAACATTTGCGAATATCAAGCATCACAGAGGTCACAAAACCTTGAAAAGCGAGGTCTTTTGTGCCTCCAAGGACACATCTATTCCAGTAACTGGGACTTATTCTCTGGTCCGGAACTGAGATGTACAACATCTGTACACATCTGTACAACTAAAACTCATGTAGCCAACAGAAGACGAAGGCTGCATACAATCACCTTCCAGAATGGTGCCTTGCCCATGTTAAGTTTCAAATCATACAAGGAATTGTTGGAAGTGTGTCACTTGTTCTAGGTCAAAACTGTACCAGATCTTTGAGTGTCAGTTGTTCAGTTAAATGGTCGGGATCCAGATACTACTGTAGATACAGTTCAAGTGTTTAAGGTCTATCTTTTTTCCTAAATTAACTAATGCATAAATCAAAGGAGTTAAGCACATGAGATATATACATACATACATATATATATATATGAGTCTGCAGCCCATTGATAGCTAGTGACCTATGCACAGGCTTCTAAAGCTGTAGTGATTATGCATTATTTCAGTCATTTCTATTGTAGATACTATAACGGCAGGCTCTATGGCTTCTAAATTTAATTGCAAAATGGAATGAATAGATACAAAATTTCATACTAAAAGGTATTTTCAATAAATGAAAAAAATTACTGACAGAGTAAAATGTACTTGTTGTGTATATTCTCTTATTGCAAGAACGTTTCTCTTTTTAAAAAGAAGGAAGCCAGTTCAGTATGATACTCACAGAGAGGGGTGCTAATCACTTAATTACTAAAAAACTCCCCTGCATCCCTTCAGTTTCCACTGGAGAATTCTCATATATAAATCTGACACGATTGCCTGAGAGCTGGGCAGGATCAGAGCATGATACAGTATTGTGCTTTTCCTAGTGCTGAGCTTTCACCGAGTTCTCAGACTTATCACGCTTCCATGACAAATATCATAGGACAGTTTGCAGGGGACAGGGCTTCCCCCTTCCTTGGGGGTGGTGTTTGTTTCAGGGAGGGCAAAGGACTTCATGACAAAGCATTTGCTTAAGCTGTAGGCCCTCCTTTTTTTTTTTTT
>VZTM01010366.1:201430-234340 GCA_013400555.1 Jacana jacana | reverse complement strand
GTGTGTGTTCTGCTTAAAAGAAGTCTTCAGGGCCCATTTGCCTCTTTCTGTAGGTGCACTTAAGGACAGCTCTGTTGGTATCCTCTGTCCAGTTTCTAGATTTATGGGCAGAAAATATGCTTACAGAAAGTTACACATATCCCTCAACATGCACTAAATACTTCTGTTACAGTAGGTCCTTCAGTCAAATCCCTCTGACGGCAGCATTGCTGTAACTGCAGCCCTGAGGCTTTACCTCACAGCATTACACACGTGTCAGTGTGCTTTACACAGCCAAATAATCCTGTACATCACTGAAGAAATAGGGGTATAAGGAAAGAATTGGAATTCTAGAAATCGATGGAGTACTAAGGTATTTCATTTACCTGACAATATCCTATGTTTGGATTCCTAAATGCATAAGCTGTCAAGACTCTCCTTAGAGCAGCAATACCCATCTCATTCTGGAAGGCAGGGTGTTCCGGAAGGGAGCGGTGCAGATCCCTCTCTATCTCTTCTGTAGCAAGATTGTACTTCCCCATCGATTTCTCCACTAGGTCCTCATAATAGCCAGGATGAGTGGCCATTTCATTAATGGCTCCTGGGAGTAGGAAAACAGTAGTAAAAGGCAATGGTTAGCAGATACAGTATCCCAACATAATGATCTTCTGCTACCCTTTAGTCTTGAATGTCACCAACAACCATTTTAAAACCACATATGAAACGTTATTTTTGTAAAATGGGATTAAAACCAAAAAAAGACGTGCTTAGGTGACTGAGGTATCACCCCCTTCTTGTCTTTTCCTCAAGGCATTTTATAATGAGGTTTAAAAAAAAACCAACAAAAAAAAGGCGAGGGGAGGGGAAGAAGATAGAGCCTCTGTCTTTCAGCCAGAAATAAACAGGGGACATGAAGAACAAACCAGCTGTGCAGTCACGGGGTATCATGAGCTCTCCCTGCAGGTGGCTGTGGGTTTGATTATCCTAAATAACTCAAAACATGCCTTTGAGAAAGCTCTGTGCCCCGAGGAGGGAGCAGATTAATGCTTGATTGCAGAAAGCAGGATATTCTCAGCCAATAGCAAGAGACAGGAACTCCTGAGCTCTATTCCTGCTTCTGCAAATGACTCTGTCATCTTGTGCAAGGCACCTACCCTGACTTAGGGATACTATTTCCTGCTCATGGAGCTGCTGTGAAATTTCACTGCTGACTTTAAAACTTCCCTGGAAATTAAAATCTCAGTAGTAAAGGAAATCCAAGTGTCAGTAGCACAAAGTAATGCACACAGAAAACACTAATTATACATACACCATGAAAATTGGTCCAAAGTATCTATTCATTAGACACAGGACAGATGTGTGCATTCCCATGCATATTTTCCCAAAACATGGTTAAGCATTACTAGGGAAGAAATAGAAAGCAAACCAGAAAGCATCACTGGGTCATCACAAAGTCCCTGATATGCTCGTGTACTAAACGTTGTGGGTACCTGCGGTAACTGTTTTTGGGAGGGCCAGAGCTAGAGAAGGCCCACAGTAAGTGTAAGGTTATAAAGAAAGCCTGGGGTATGGACTGATTTCCACATACCTAGTAATAGAATGAATAAAATTCTTCAACTTTGGAACAAAACCTAAGGGGACACAGATCTAGAGAATCCTTGATGGCACAGAAGATGGACATAAATATTTTCTCACCACTTTTCAAAGACAAGGAGCGTCTAACAAAATGATAAACTAACTTATTTATTTATTAAAAAAAAAAAAAAGGAAAAATAGTGATTCCATGCAACATGCTTAAAATTTTGGAGTTCCTTGCAACAGCTTGCTAAGAAGGCCAAAAGCTTAATTGGATTGAGAAATGACTAAATAAATGGGAAGTAGGCCTGCTGCCGGTTGTTGAACCTTTAGAAGCCCCTAGGACTGCAGGCTTCTGCTAACAGCGTGTGTGTTCTGCTTTTTGATACTCTTCCCTAATTATCTGAGCCTGTCTGAGGAAAGAGTATTCACTGGTCTAAACAGAACTCTTGTCTAAACCAGTCTGGCGCCTGCTAACAGTCACAGCCTTAATTGCTCAAAATATTTTTACATGCTTACTATCTACACCCTTAAACATCTCTGAAATCCTTTCTTCCCTTGCAATTTTGCATATATCCCACAGTCACATTCAAATGAACACCTACCTGAAAACAGGAGCCAGAGTTCCCCTCTCATGCTTTCTGGAATGCCCTTCAGCACAAGGTCTCTGGTTTTCTCTGTCCGGTACATGCAGACTCCTTGGCCGTATTCAGCAAAGTGAATCTTCCAGGCCTGTTCTTTCAAGAACTCTTTAGCCTAAAAGCAAAGAAAGCCAGGCATAAAGAAGCAACTTCTTTTTCCTAAAGCTCTGCCTCACTGAAGTACTTGCTAAGCACAAAACAGCCTGCCACTTCCTAACTTTTCAAGTGAGCAACAAATAACTTGGCTACAGTCCAATTCTCTTCTTAATGGGCCTCGTCCTCCCTTTTTTTTTTGGTTGCTATTCCAGTAGAACTTGGAACAAAAGAATATTGTTGAAGCAGTTGTACTTAAGAGCAGGTGTATAACCTTGCCTTGATTTACATCCAACTTTGCTTTTTAACGTAATGAAGTTGTTTCTATTGGTAAAAAGACAGCGTGCTCAATGCTTTATTTCAGTGAAAGATACTGCCTCTTAACGGTCTGTGGGGGAATGGAACTCTTTTCAGTCAGGTACAGCACTCTCAGGTGTATTTTACCAGCTTGGGGTTGAACTCCTCGGGTGACCTCCGGCGATACATTGTCATTAAAGCTTGAGTTGCTGTTGGAATGCCATTGTCATTGAGATTGAACTGTCGATCTCCCTCCGACTCAGAGCTGAGGCTTTTATGAGGGCTGGCAGAAGTTAAGCTACTTGATCTTGTGAACACCTGCAGAAAGCAGTCACAAGCAACACGGGGCTGAGCCAGAGTCTGGACTTCATAGNCTTCGTTGCCCTCCTCTGTACTCGCTCCAGCACCTCGATATCTCTCTTGTGCTGAGGTGCCCAGAACTGGACACAATACTCAAGGTGCGGTCTCACCAGTGCTGAGTACAGGGGGACAATCACCTCCCTACTTCTGCTGGTCACACTATTTTTTATGCAAGCCAGGATGCCATTGGCCTTCTTGGCCACCTGGGCACACTGCTGGCTCATGTTTAGCCTCCTGTCGACCAGCACCCCCAGGTCCTTTTCCGCCAGGCAGCTCTCCAGCCACACTGCCCCAAGCCTGTAGCAATGCATGGGGTTGTTGTGGCCCAAGTGTAGGACCTGGCACATCTTACCTCAAAATTTACATATGCTAACAGCTAACAAAACCCGAGCAGATTAAATCACCCAAGTACGTTCACAGGCTGAGCATATGACAGCAGAACTTAAATCAGGCTAGACTAACAAAATTGTTTCCAGTTTCTCAATAGCTTCCCCCTCCTCCCCCCAATCAAATCCTATAATTAGAATTGCTAAAGTAGTGTGAACTTCAAGTAGCCCTGGGCAATCAAACCAGCTCCCTTAGTCTCCCATCAACATCACGGTATTATTGACTAGCCAGATGGCTCCTTAACTCTCCAGAATATAAGTTTTATATACCATATATATTATATATGTGTGTACTCATACACACATATATCTGTATATATGCTTATAACAGAGATACTAAAATTATTTTGTTACCATCACTTTAAAAAAAAAAAAAAAATTCTACAGAAAATTCACCAGATTGTGCTTTGAAAGAAAAAATATTTTCTCAAACAGCTTTGAAAATTTATCCCACTAAGCTCTCATACAGAGTTTTACAGCAAACACCTGAAATCAAAATGAGTAGTCATCCATATCTACATACGTAGTTCTATTACTAAACGTAACAATAATGCTTGCAATTATTAATTTGTGTTTAAAATTCAGTAGGTAGAATATGCAGATCCATTCAACTAAGACAAAGTTTCAGAGTTGTACATGCACGTGTATGTGCTCTGGCATACAAATAATTATGACACCACACTAATTATACCTCACCATCAAGCAAGCAAGTTAAAAACTGACTTTTAAGATTTACACAGCAAACAGGGTAGAGTTACTCAATGCAATGCTAAGGTATGAGTTACAACGAGACTTGGAATGTGAGATCTGCTTACATAAAAACAAGGGACACACCGCAAAAGCCCTTTCTGCTTTGAGATCTGAAATGCTAAATTTTGTTGAGCTTAAACAGACCCGATGAAGTTGTGATACAAAGCACCTAAATTTCACACAAAACCCCTAGGAATTCAACAGAAGGCTTGCTATTCAAAGTGCCTGAGAAAAGTTTCTCTCATCATATCTTTTAAGAATCATTTATTGTGCATAGGTAAACAGGGAGGTGGTTCAGAATAGGGTCATCTGATAGCCAGGACAGGGTCTGGCTTTTTTTTGTTAGTTCAAATGTTCTAAAGTTCACTAGCAGTGGACATGCAAACTTGCTCAGCTCAGACTGAAGTATCATTTTCTGAAGAATCAAATGATGAGATTTAGCAGCTAAAGTCTCGAATAAAGAGAATTTCATATCAACTGATAAATTCTTCAATTTACTAAAATTCCACAATTATATTTTGACTTGGACAAGTCAACAGATATTAAACAGTATTATTCTGTTAACCAGTTAGTCAACTGTGGCACTTTGCAAGAAGATACACTGTAATTTCAGGATGTAGCAGGAGTTACCAGTGGCTCTTAGGCCTAACATGTAAAAAAAGGAAAAAGAAAAAGACAAAAAAAACCCCCAAAACTATATCTTCATCATAACATTTTACCTGTGCAGCTTAAGGAAGCTAAAGGCATTAACACAAAATGGGCTACATTTCTGTGTACAAAGATTTATTTTGACAAGAACTCAAAGGTGTTTTCCTGGCTTTTCTCTCCCCACACTGGTTAAAATCCCCTTCTAGTAAACAACTCACGCTCCTCCACATACCTCGTCATCTGAGCTGATGTAGCTTCCAGAAATATTTCTTTCCAAGTATATTTTTGAAGTGGTTTGTTGCAGAAAGTCTGAGATTCTCTGTACAAGAAAGTCTCTGTCTTTCAAGTTGGCAAAAAGGAACGTCATTCTGTTTTTCGTGCTGATTGATAACGGGCTGGGCAACACACTGGAGCTGTCTGCCTTCTCCACTATTGTCACCTACAGAGAAACAGCAGCTACAGCTTAAGATCTTTAATTAATTGAGTTGCTTGCTCTACAAAATCATTTCAGTATGACAAATGCATACCCCTTGCCCACTTACATTGAATCACTACAGATATCCCTCTGTGGGAAAACAGGATTTGGATACATGGACTTACAAATCCAGAAGATGAAGACTGTCATCCCTCAAACAACTGGCTTCAGCACATTCTCCCACAAAACTCCTTTGCACGGCTTAGTTTGTTTTCCTCAGGCTTTATTTTAAAAGAATCAGTAATTTTATTTATTTTTTTTTTCTGTGGGACAGCTTTATAGGCTCTTTTGTAGGACTTCTGAATCCCTCTCCTGGCTCCCCCACCCAGTACACGCTGAATCAACATAGACCTTTGCTTAATTGTTATTGCCAATACATGTGAATGAGCCGTTTTGGGGCTAACACTCCTGTTCTAGTACTATATTACAGTTGCATACCCTGAAAACAACTGTTACTGCAACTATATTTTCACAGTACACAGAAACCAGCAACAAAGGGAAACTAACCTCCATGTCTATTTTTTACAAAGGCAAACATCTAACCCTGTGAGGTGGAGATTTCTGTTTGTCCTTCAACTGTTGGTGCAACAGTCACTAACCTAACTGACCTCCAACCCGCAAACAGGACTCACACCACAACCTCCCAAGTAAAGGGCACTAGCTCCTTCCAACTTTTGGCAAAGCATGCTAACACAAGGAAATCTCAGGGATAAGTCATACACTGTGGATGAGTTATACAAACAACTGTGTGTTCTAAACATTATTAATTATTACCCTTAAAAACAAATAAACCAATCAATCAGGTTTGTGCAGTTCATACACTGAATGAAAGAAAAATTATAATTGTAAGCACTTTTAACCACTGCTTTTATGACTTTAAACCATTTCTTAGATAACAAAAACTCTCCTACTGCCTCCAGAACAGAAGAGTCCATATTCACTCTGCTAGGACCTTTTGCTTTTGCTCTTTTTTAAAACAGAGATCAACAGTAAGACATTAGTGCTTTAATATTAACATCTCTCTAGCTAAAGGATAGGATAACCATTCTTCACACAGTATTTTCTTTGAAGATCGATTTAAAGACTGCAATACACAGCTCAGGTGCTAATTCGCTTCTCTATCCTTTCAACTTCCTTTTATTTTTCTGTTAACTACAAATCTTTTAGTTATTCATTAACTTAAAGGGTCACTAAGCATACTGAAATTAGCTAAAATTTTTCCTACGTCATTTTTCCATTCCACTTAGAAACTGAGTGTAACGAGCACAAAAGATAAACACATTCTAAAGGCACAGGACAGACATCATAGCAAGCAAACACTGCTATAATGAGAGCCAAAATTCACTTATTCCCTATGCAAGTAGAGACACACACATATACCTGAAGTGCTGATCTTGGAGACTACACCTACTGGGTGCAGCGGGTGGTATAGTCAGCCACCAAAACCCATGTTTTCCTATCATCATTTCTGAATCAATGCTTTGTTACCGTCTCATCTGTCAAGACATCTCCAGGCTATCACAGAATACTGCAATTATGTTAGGGTCTGTCCCAAAGCTTTAATTAAACAGAAAGCTTTCCTTTAGCAATTAAAGGTACTGATCAATTATTCCGAGGACTGACACTACCCAGTGTGTTACTCCTGTCCTTGCTGATGCAGAGACATAACCTGGTCATACAAAGCACTTATTCAGCTATTTCTTTCTCTTAAAGCTTTAGAGCTGCTTTGAATCCAATGATGCTGTGGTTATCAAAAGCAGGTGGTGAGTCTGCATCCAGGAAAAGAGGTCCTGTTAAATGTAGACTTTGTTCCCCTCCTTCACCAGTTTCACCTGGAGGACCCTTGTTCCCTTGGAGTTCTAGTTTGCTGAAGACACCAAACTGGGAGGAGTGGCTGACATGCCAGAAGGCCGTGCTGCCATTCATCGGGACCTGGACAGGCTGGAGAGTTGGGCAGGGAGAAATTTAAAGAAATAGAATAAGGGCAACTGTAGAGTCTTGCATCTGGGCAAGAACGACTCCAGGTACCAGTATAGGTTGGGAAATGACCTGTTGGAGAGCAGTGTAGGGGAAAGGGACCCGGGGATCCTGGTGGACAGCAGGATGACCATGAGCCAGCACTGTGCCCTCGTGGCCAAGAAGGCCAACGGCATCCTGGGGTGTATTAGAAGGGGGGTGGTTAGTAGATTGTGAGAGGTTCTCCTCCCCCTCTACTCTGCCCTGATGAGACTCCATCTGGAATATCGTGTCCAGTTCTGGGCCCCTCAGTTCAAGAAGGACAGGGAACTGCTTGAGAGAGTCCAGGGCAGGGCTACCAAGATGATTAAGGGAGTGGAGCATCTCCCATACGAGGAAAGGCTGAGGGAGTTGGGTCTCTTTAGCCTGGAGAAGAGGAGACTGAGGGGTGACCTTATTAATGTTTATAAATATGTAAAGGGTGAGTGTCAGGAAGATGGAGCCAGGCTCTTCTCAGTAACATCCAATGATAAGACAAGGGGTAATGGATGCAAGCTGGAACATAGGAGATTCCAGTTAAATATGAGGAAAAATTTCTTCACAGTGAGGGTGAGGGAACACTGGAAGGGGCTGCCCAGGGAGATTGTGGAGTCTCCTTCTCTGGAGACATTCAAAACTCGCCTGGACGCGTTCCTGAGTGACCTGATCTAGGTGTTCCTGCTCCGGCAGGGGGATTGGACTAGATGAGCTTTCGAGGTCCCTTCCAATCCCTGATATTCTGTGATTCTGTGTGATTCTAGACAAAGAGTGTAACCATGATCAAACGTCTCTTCCCAAAAAACCAAAGTCACTGCAACACACTGTGGAGAAG
Organism: Jacana jacana; assembly: GCA_013400555.1. Classification (NCBI taxonomy): domain Eukaryota; kingdom Metazoa; phylum Chordata; class Aves; order Charadriiformes; family Jacanidae; genus Jacana; species Jacana jacana. The sequence continues at coordinate 226,309 of VZTM01010366.1, read as the reverse complement.
CTGCACTTCAGAGTTTCCAAACAAATACCATTTGTTTTAATTCTTAGTGATTTGTGAGGGAAGACAGTGTCTTGAAATGTTCCATGGTTCTTCAGTCATTGGTTACATCACCCTTGTTACTATTTCCAAGATTTTATACATTTTTCCATTAACCCACAAATCAAGTCAATTATAAAAAAACCTCCCCAACGCAACTTTTTTTATTGCATGAAACTGAAGTTCCTTTTATTGACATCTGCTTTAAGCTGACAGCTTTAAAAAGGAAAGCTCACCAACTTGTAAAATGATGACAAGTATTTTCCATATATAGGAAGAAATAATTGCACGTCTGTGTGAAGAGACAATGCAAATCTTTATGATTATGGATCTTTTTGCATCTGACAAAAGCAAATCTTATCTGATAGGTTCTTTGATAGAAGCTCCACTTGTCAGTCTAGGAAGTTTTATCATCACTCCCTCCCCTGTGAGGCACAAAAATAGGGCGGTAAACCAGAACATGGGAGAGGCAGAACTCACAAGGGTTGTAAAAACTGACAGAGAAAACTCCCTGTGAATTTTCGTAGTAGGAACTTTCAACTAAAATACACAGCCATTAAATATTACTTAGCACACGTCAGAATAGTATACTCCCAAGAGATTAAAGGGATGAACAGAGGTTTTTCTCCAAGGATGAAAAAAACAAATGTAGGTTGCAACCTTCAGTAAGATACTGTTTTACTACTTGACCTGTAAGATTACAAAACCAAATATTTACCTCTCGAAGAGGGATAATAAGGCTGCATAAGTTCTCTTCTTTACTAGTAAAGCAAATGTAGTTTGTAGAAACAAACATCTGACCCAAAATATGCATTTTGTTGAATGGAGTCCAGAGAGTACAGTCTGTGTGTCCATCTAATTTCTCATCCTTGGGAAGCCGGAACAACGCGCGGTATCTCTCACTCTTTGCTCTGGCATCAAGATCCCTAAAAAAACCAACCAAAGCCCCACAGAAAACTTTTCTTGTTTTAACAAATACATAGTAAGTTTTAAGATATATCTTGTACAAATCATTGCAAGTTACCTGCAACTGGTAACATACGGAATGTAAAGCAAACCAGTGGAATTAGTTTGCATATAAGAAATGTATAGCCTCTGCTCTTGGAAGATTCTAGAACTACATGAAAAAAGATCTGCCACGAATTACTTAACTACATTGATCTTAACTTCTCAGAAGTGACAGACTGGGTCATCTTTTCACATTCAGCACTACTTTCTGAGAACATATACAGCAAACCCATTTATTATTAAGTAACACATTGCCCCATGTAATATTACAGCAAAAATGCTTCTTTGAGGCTTATTAACACGATGAAATCCTTAGAGCTAGAGTCAGTTAACAATTTCAAGACTTACCTTTGGTAATGCATTCCATGCAAAACACTGAATAGTTAAAAATACAAAGTGATACAATGCATGTCAGATGTCACTAAGTAACAAGAAACATAAACAAGCACTGATAACAACTCTGCATGGTTCATTAAATGATCAACATACAGAAAATTAAAAAGTTAAGAAGAAACTATGAAATTGCAGTATGATACCTAAAAAAGAAGCAGAAATATTTTCCAGGTAATTTTTCATCCCTTAGAATTTTATGTCATTTTTTGTGTTTCTTACCTAAAGTAAGTTTTAGATAGAGTTTATCACCTAGAGTAATTTTTTCAATTCCAGTTATAGGACCAAGTATGAACGTTAGCAATTATTCTTAATAATATTTAAATCAGTTCATTACCATCCCCTGGTAACACAAAAGGGCCCTACAAGATATACCTAACACAGCCAGCGTCAAGAGATACGTTAAAGAGCTTCTGAACAAATGAGAATTTGGCTCAAATATGTATCTTTTATTTTTGCAACATGTTCATAATAAAATGTTTTCCCTTTCCTATTTCAGCATCAGACCAAGTAATTATATATAAATAGTTATTCACATTTTGCCACTGCTGGAATCAATCATTTCTCTTCAAACACCAGTAAATGGCAGCAACACTGGAAAACTTTTTGACAAAATGCTGCAAGTAAAAGGACTGAGAAGAAATAAACGACCAGGGCCAGCACTTACCGTTTTAGTGCAGATACTTTTTTGGGAGATTTCTTTTTCAGCTTTGGTAATGACCTGTCTTGTTCAAATCCTTCATTGTCCAAAAGCTGTCGCATAGCTATATTGGCAAGCTGTTCCATTAGTTTAAATGTCTCACTGATGTTAAGGAATACTGAGAAGAAATGTTCACTTGACCTTGTGCTCACTTTGATCATATCAGGGAAGAGCAATGTAGCATTCTTCTCTAGTTGAGTGATATCGACCCAGCGGATAACTAACTTTGCTGAACAGAAGTAAACAAAAAAATAAGATTCAGTACAAAAATTAGTATATTCAAAAACATTTATCTTGCTCTTCTGATAAAATATATTCAGCTGAGATTTTCTTGCATCTTGAAAAGCTGGGAGGACAGCTTGTACAAAAAAAACAACCAACCCACAACCACTTGACAAAGAGCAGATAAGAGAGTTGAACTATCATTTACTTCTACACAGAACACTATAAAGAAGTGTTACAAAGCTAGGTGGGCTAACATCATTCATCATTGCTGCAGCACTTGCTCAGACTCTGATGTCCTCTTTCCCTATGGAAGCAAAGAAACAGTCTAAATGCATCAGACAAGCTTGCATTATTTTTATATATTAAAAAGCTTGAAATTTTACAGTAATGACAGATCCCTGGGTTTTCATCCAACGCTGCTACAGGTTAGGATATTGTCCTTAAAACAGGGACTAAATCTATATTTATTTTTTGTCAAAAAAATATATAATCCAGTCATTCACTAAGGTATGTCTCCACAGCTCCACAGAAAGACCTGTGACTGATCCATTGCCCATAACCAAGTACTGCAGACTTTCTCACTTCCACACTGCTTAGAATTAACTCCTCTAGAGCAGACTGGTTGCACCCATACTATTTAGTTTTACTCCTTAGACTCCTCTGAGCCCTTTGTGGTGCTCCACTGTAGCACTAGAGTAGATGTGGCATTTGAGGTTGCGAAGTCTGCCAGACTAGTACTGGAAGACTGCGTAAGAGTAGAAGGAGCCCAAACTGGTGTCATCTCAACCCTATTCCCTTTTGGGCCCTTGGGTTGTCTTTGAAGTAAACCATGGGCACAGTCTTTGAAGTAAACCATGCCTCTAAATGATGCCCAGGTACTATTTTACCGAGAACTACTTTCAGAAATACAAAACAATCAAGTACACAGTTAATCGGCATGACAGCTGGGGAACTGATCCCTGCTCCTCTTTTCCTCAGCAATGTCTTTGCACCTCAGCAGTTCAGCAGGTGAACAGTAAGAAATTACAGAAGACTTCCAGGCAATTCTTTGATGCACAGACCACCGCTCCACTCTAAAACATACCTTCCCTGCCCATGAGGAAAGAGTAAAAGCAAAGGTGATTAATGCTGAGATACACCCAGCCCTGACGGGGAACCTTCCCCTTCCAGTAACTGCAGGAGTAGTAGTTCACTAATTTCTCTTCTTCTGGCATCCCAAACAGCTTGTGAAATTTCACTATGGCTTCCTTAAATTTTTCTGTATCATCATCCTCCTTGATGCCATTGATTTTGTTGTATTCAGCAATGATGCCCTAGTAGGGAGTGAAAGAAGTACATAACACGTTAGTTGCCATGGGGTATCAGATATCCTTATTACCATTGCCGTCTGGGCTAGAGGCCACAACAGCTACTGCAACGTCAAGACAGTCTTTTGCTTATCTCTTATTCTTCTGCTCATGATTTTGCTTAGTTATTGACTTTATTTGAGGCTGTCGTTCTGGTGACCTTGCTCCCTACCATACCAGCAACAAAAGCAACCAAATACCAGCCACTTGCCAGTACCCTGTTTTAAATTGACCAGTCTATCTTAAAAACTCCTGACAACTCTGTAAAGCACCTGTGGATTTGTAGTATTTTCCACTTCCACGTAAATATGCTCCCTGAGGAGACAGGAATAGGATTTCACTGGAAAATTTTCTTCTAAAAGGAAGGAAAAAAGTAAAAGGGAAAAAGGACATGCTATTCATTAGGAAAAATATCAAATGACTTTTATGACCCCCCTTAGTGGGCCTTGAGCAAAAGAGAAGAGCAAGGGAAAAAAAAAAAAAGAATTATCTCCTATTAGATAAACTGTCAGGATGGAAAAATAATTCACTTTCTGGTGCAGGAGACCTTCATCAAATTTGAACTGGCAGCAGTCTGGTGAAAAGCTGCTTTTTGGTACCTCAGAATATAGCTCCTTCTGTTCTATACTGAAGTTCTGGTCTATTCACTCATTTCCCCAATCTCTTTTATCAATCTACCCTATTGTTTTCTATATTAAAGTTATAAAAAGGAATGTAACTTCTTGTCCTCAAATTGCTCCATATTTACATGGAAAGCAGAGTATAAGGCACCAAACCATCATTCACATTTAATATTTATCCAACTCTAAATACTAACAATTTACTTAAAGGATTATGACAGATGATTATGATTATGACAGAAGATTATGACATGACAAATGTCTTCTCACATAAGGTGTTTCCATGACCATTTATAGCCCTCATACCTGATTCACTAGTAAAACACTAACAAGACAGAGGCAACAGCGCAATAAATTTTGGAACATATGTTTAAAGCCTTGCCTATATATATATATGTATATATATTTTAGGTTTTTTTAGTCACACTGCTGTAGTTATGTGCACTAATCCCAGTTTCCCAAATTTTTACATACATGTTGCTACTTAGAATCCAGTTTTCCTTCAAAAAGGTGGAGCGGCCTAGAGACTGCCAGGTCAAATTTCTTTAGATTTCACATCAGTTTTCCTTCCACAGTGACTTATATTATTATAAATGTGGTTAATGATAAATTTAACTACCTGTATTTTTCCTCTGACAAATGTATTTATGTCATTCTCATTTTCAAAGATTGAAAGAGTTTGCAGCAGATTCTGCTCAAGCCACTCCCAGTGTTCAGTGATTTCCTTCCTTGAGCAACCTGTATATAAAAAAATCCACAAAAAGTCACAAATTAAATAATTCATCAATGTCAATGTCCATCCTCTTAATCATAAACAGGAGACTCTAACAAAACTTGCCAGTAACATGAGATGCAGTATTTCACCAAATGCCACATCCCTGGAAATTCAAAAATTGTCTCCTATAGTCTTTGATTTAATAATAAATAGATAGCAACCTTCAAGGTTATTTTGTGAGAAGTACGAACTGCTTATGTCTGGATGGTGAGCAAAGTTCCCCTACATTTTCAGTTCTACCCATGATAACCACATCGAGCTGCCCAATGTCACATTAAAGAATTAGCAAAGGTATTACCTGCATCTGTCAAGAACCGAAAAAAAAATCCCAACAGTTGCATATTCTACCATTGGTTCCCAATTCTTCACCACTATATACCTCTATAAATTATGAAACAGTAGTAACATTTCAAGCGTAAAAGCTGAAAAGGACAATTTTCCTGACAAGTCTATTACCATGTCTCTTCCTCAGAGGAAATGGCCTCTAAGAAAGCTGTATCTCTTGGGGGGAAGAAGATTTTCAGAGGTAAAAAATAAAGTTCAGTGAGCCCAGCTTGGTTAGGAGACCAAAAGATGTCATGTGAGATATCTTTGATACTGAGGAACCAGCGTGTACGTAGTCTGTAAAGTTGTACAGAACAGGGATGAAAAAGCTCCTAGTATGAACTAGACTCTATACTTGCAAATTTTAGCTTCTATTTTACTTGAGATGGATTGTAATAAAAATAACTTCCATTTTGATCCCATTTTTGACATCTTGCAGAACAAAGCTGTTGGTGCTCTTCAGGATCATTCTGTGCTCACCCTGAGGGAAGAAAAAAATTCAAGCACTCACTAAAAAATTATTCCCCCCACAAAGGATTTCGAGGAAATTATGTGAAAAGTGAGTCTTTCAGAAAACAAACATTACATGTTCACACAAGAACACCTGCACCTGAAGCTTGATTAAAGGTATCTCAATCCATGTAGAAAATAGCATCAATACTATGCCATCTTTTTGTTCAAATCATAGAATCACAGAATATCAGGGATTGGAAGGGACCTTGAAAGATCATCTAGTACAGTCCCCCTCCCGGAGCAGGAACACCTAGATCAGGTCACTCAGGAACGTGTCCAGGCGAGTTTTGAATGTCTCCAGAGAAGGAGACTCCACAACCTCCCTGGGCAGCCCCTTCCAGTGTTCCCTCACTCTCACTGTGAAGAAATTTTTGCTCATATTTAACTGGAATCTCCTATGTTCCATCTTGCATCCATTACTCCTTGTCCTATCATTGGATGTCACTGAGAAGAGCCTGGCTCCATCCTCCTGACACTCACCCTTTACATATTTGTAAACGTTAATAAGGTCACCCCTCAGTCTCCTCTTCTCCAAGCTAAAGAGACCCAACTCCCTCAGCCTTACATATTTATAAACATTCATAAGGTCAAATCACAGATTTGGTTCATTTTACTCAGAACTAGCAAGCAGATGTACCTACCTACTATCTAATGCCCAGAGAACCCAACAAAATGAAGGGGCTCATGTGAAGCAACCATTAGAAAGAGGTAAAATTGCAAGAAACTGTTGCTAGCAACTTCTTCAGCTTCACTATGGGCACAACCAGTCACATGTCTGCGCTGTGTTTCCAGGATTTGTAGAACTCAATGCAACTATCTTGAATACGTACCAAGCAATCTTTTTCCTGGTTGTTCAGCAACAAACAACGGGGAAAAAATATTCCTTCTAAAGTATACAAACAGAGCTTTGCCTAACTCCAATGAAAGCAACAGAATGCAATATTCTGTGCAACTTCCAAAGGAATTTCACAATCCTAGTTGTAGTATGGATACATAAATCATGCTGCAGAAGAGTCTGCATATGTAACTAATATTTCAGAACCACAAGTGATCAGCACTGCTGCTTCTCCTTAACATTACTGGATGCAACCAGACCTTTCTGGAACTCAAGAGCTAATCTAAAGACTAATTTATTTCTTCTTGCATTTTATACTGCTGTAAAAATCAATGACAAAATACATGAGCTATGTATATAAAACTAGCCTGTCATTCAGAAAAATCACTCATCTCTTGAAAAGCAGTGACAAGCAGTGCAGACGCACTATCATTTCTTAAAGCTGTCTATTTCTTGTTCATGGTTCATCAATTATTTTTCACTTCTGGTGAAACAGCTCCCATTGATTATTCTCAACCTGTAACAACCCACTTCATTCTTTCAATTTCTTTTTATCCACAACATCTTACTCTTTACTTTCCCAGTTTCATCAACAGCAGATCATGCAAACAGGCCAAAATCGACAGCCCAGTTGTCATCGATTTATCTACACAGTCTAAATCTTTCTCTTTGCTTTGGTCACTCAGGATTAAAAACCGCTTTTGCTGCAATGTTTTAAACTACAGGCCTACTTTAACTCTGCTACTGGCAAGTTTTTGCCTATTTTAGCATATTAGAAACATTTACCATTTTGTCATCATTGGCTCTTTAGGCAAATTAAGCAACAGATCTAACTCAGGAAAGGGAAAAACCACATGTAACTGTTAAACCACAGCCCTTTGGAATATAGAGCCCTCAAGACTGCCAGGAAATAAAAGGGAAAATAGCTTCAGTGCATAAAGGAGGCTACTAATTGCTCCTTCCCTTCATCTAAATAGTAGCCTCAGGTAATTGTGTGCTCCGTGGCTGAAATGGTGTAATGCTGGCCAGCAGCCCTGGTGTAATGAGCTATCCCCTTCAGTCTTCAGGGAGGAAACTAGTAAGTATGTTAAACAGAAGATGGGTAACTAAGGGAGGTCCAAACCAGAAAAGCTGGATGGAGGAAGGATGCATGATGCCAGAGAAAGGATGCAAAGGGGTAATTACCCTGCAGATGCATGAGCAACATTGGAATTTCTCTGGCTGCCAAGGTTAGGTTTCCAGCACCTGGGTTGGTTTGTCCAAGTAAGGGGTGAAAGTACAGAGGCAATGTGAAAGAGTTGAGGACTGAGAAGAAAATTAACTACTCATATTAGGAATATACTCATATATTAGAAAAAAAATCTTCACAGAAAGAGTGGTCAGGTACTGGAATCAGCTGCCCAGGGAGGTGGTGGAATCACCATCCCTAAACATGTTTAAAAGCAGATTAAATGTGGTGTTGAGGGATGTGGTATAGGGGAGAACTTTGTAGAGTAGGGCAGATGCTTGGACTCGATGATTCCAAGGGTCTCTTCCAACCTAAATGATTCTATGATTCTATATAAAAATGCTTTCAAACACGCTCAGAAGTATAATCTCAGTATTGTTTCAGCCTGTAACTGAGGAACAGAAATAGCTTGAGACAGCTGTTGAGGCTGTCATGTTTGGTCTTCTCTTCCAAGTAGATACTTACCTGAGATGTTTATTAGTAAACCTGAACTGCTGCCCTTAACAGAATGCACCGCAAGAGAACCTGTAACACTTCAGGAAGCCTAAAATTGCTCTTGCCAGTAATGGCAGGTTCAGGAACGGACTGGCAAAACCTCAATTTGTGCAGTGGGAAAAGAAAACAGTTACAGCTAGTAAACTCAACAGCACTTTAACTAAAACTTTTAGCTTTGTTAACCAAAGCATGCGTGCTTTTCTGAAAACATTTGCCAAGGCATGTAAAAAAATTGAAAATACTTAAGAATAATGCATAATTCATCTTTTTTCAGATGTAAAATACAGATTTAGAAACTTCTGTGGAAATGCATGTAATTACCAATACCACAAAACCCCTACAGCAATGATTCTAAATCTGAACAATACAAAAAGCCATAGTAAAAATGACTGATTTTATAGGCAGAGGAAGTTGTTCATTTACAAACAGAGTTTACATATACCATCGTTTTCCTCCCCCCTTGAGTACTAGCAGATTGGGGAGGGACACACACACGTGACACAGAAGGAAGAAGGACTCACAAATAATAATAATAAAAAATGAACATGCTTAAAACTGTTCTTGGAAAGTTGTCAATATTACCATTCCAGTATAGTTCAGTAGACAGAACTAACCTGTGACATGTCCAACACAAAACTGCACTGGAGAAAGTGCTGTTAACATGCATCCTTTACAGAGCTATAAAGCTCAAAGGTCATGCATCATGAATGAATGAGGGACAACCACTCTTCTTCCAGTCACTCTGTATAGCTACTTACTGAAGTACTTACTGAACAGAGATTATTGCTTTATGGAATCAAAGGAAAATACAACAAACTTCTGTAAAAGTGAGAGATTACAAGTACCAAAGAACCATCAGTTTACTCTTAGAGGACCTGGGCAGGACAGCTGTACAATACAGGCACAAATCAGAGTTGCATAGCTAAATGCAGTCAAATCCCTTAGTAACGTGTATAATAAATATAACAACCCTTCATCAGTTCAGAAGGAATTGCTTTAGTTGCCAATTCATAAAATAACCACAGCGCAGAGCCTTAGGCAACACTGCACTGCTCAGCTTCAAGGTTGCATAGACAAATCATTTGGTCTCTGTAAAATTTTACCTCCCTGGAAGAGTCACATTATTCCCCTCAAGTGACAAGACTAAGCTTACACAGTCTTAGAATTTAATAAAAATAACTAAGCCGATCAACCAGCTAGGTGTCAAGAGACTAAAAATTCAAGAATCACTCCACAAACCAGAAACACAGACGTATACATTAACCGTGTTAGCATTTTCATTTAGGGTTAAGATTCATAATTGAAGAGCATGCTTAAATATAAACAGAATACTGTATTTCTACATATAACCTGTAATATTTGTCACAGAAGAGAAACAAAACCCTCCCAGTTCAGCAGCATCATAAGTTTCTACGCATATGGTAGATTTGTTTATTCTGGAGCTGTAACTCATCTGCTTTCAATTTTGTGCCCGTGATTATCTAAGTGCACACATTGCAGGCATAAAATTACAGTAATTATCTATAGGTGTCATGCAAAAAACCTGCAAACCTTCTGCACTTACAGAAAATTCACATCCCCTATTTCCAAGTCCTAAAAATTAATTTCTGAGTATGTGCACAGTACGAGTGTCTTTGAAGAAACTATTTTGTTGAACGCTTTGTTACATGTTATTTTCTTCAGAAGACTAAATGCAAACAGCAAGAAAATTTTTATCCACAAAGGATAAAAGGTTATCTTTTCATGGTTATGAGACAGAGGCGGTTATTAATTGCTGTGCACTGACATATGGATGAAGGAAAGAAGGGATTGTATGTGCACTTGCAACTACCTCTGCTTGTACACAAATAGTGTAAATAAACACATTGGCCAGTACTTATACCCTTTTCTCATGACTGGGATCCACAAAAAGTTGACATGCAAGGTTCCACTATGGTCACGGCTGAATAGGTGACAGTCCAAGGCAAGCAGTTAAATGAAGACGTAGAAATGACCTTCACAATATCACCTATTTCATTTATACTAATTTTTACTGCTAACTGTCACTAAAAGCAAATTATGTTATGTGAATTTTAAAATCTTCAATGAGTTGGTAGTACATGTAGAGGGAAAGCCAGCTGTTTAAAATCAATGCCTTTTTTTAGGTCCGATACCATCAAAACTTGAGAATTTTTAAGGTCCCTTCCAACTTTAACCATTCTATGACTCTAAAAGTAACAAGAAATACTTGTGCAAAGATGAGCTACTAAAAATCTTCCTATTTGATTCAGAACATGACACAGCTTTGATACCACCTTTGTCAGACACAAAGCATATGCTCATAAGAATAGAGCCTGCTTTGAACTGCTGAAATTATTAGATCTATGGCAAACCTTCATCCATTCTTTTTCCCTTCCCAAGAGAGAGGATTTGTCTGGAGGACAAGTCCTCCAAATAATCTAAATGTCATATTTTATTTGGGAGAATAGGCACAAAAGAGAGGGCACTGCTAGGCCAGAAGTCTACAAGCTAGTATTTTTACTTAACTAGTTTTTTTTATTTAACTAGTATTTTTAAACATCAGGCAGTGTTGGGTGTCCTTGAAGTTACCTGTCTACTATAAAGATGACAGGCACGTATACACTTCTCATTTTCCTCTTTTGCAATTTCAAATGAAGAGTTCTGGCTGCTGCCTAAAACAGTGTTTGAAACTTTAGAGCTATAGGAACAGCATTTAAAAGTTTCCATTTGCTAAGACTAAAATGCAATACTACCAAACTGGGGATCTGACCGTACAAGCTTGGCCAATCAAGGCTAAATAACCTCGACCTTCTGCATTCAGCTTTAGACAGTATTTTCAGAGCCAACAAACAGAACCAGAGACAAACTACATACTGCTTTATGCTACTTGCAATAGGCACCTGACCACAGCAATGAGCATTTAGTACTTAGAGGATCCAACACATGCAAAAATCATATTTAATGCAAAATATCAACTTCTTTGACTTTCCCACCTACTACAATGGCAGAAGGAGGTCTTACAGTTAGACCTGCCAAAGCTTAAGCCTTAAATACCAACACTCTTAAGAGTTACTGCATCTATGTTAGAACGTACAATTCTGTATTTAACTCTAACCTAGCCACTATCTTGTTGAATTTTTAAGTACTAAGAAGTGCTGTAGGTGTGAGCCATGGGCATGGAGAAGATCATGCAAGGAGGAGGGATTGATACTAGGCTGCATGTCTAGGAACATCTTTGAGAACTGAAAGGTGGGAAATAACAGAGGCTTCTGTCCCTGGTTTTATTAAGTCATTGTGAATAACACGTACACATAGGCTGGCATTCAAGGTTCAATTATTGGAAGTTCTGGAGGTTCTTAATTTAACCACTAGAGCAGGTTTTCATCGTGACCCATTTATTTGTCCTGAAATGACTGTGCTCAGCAGGCAGGATGCTCTATTAGTTATGTGACACAGTATCCAGGAAGAATAAAAATCCACCCGTCGGTACGTTGGTCCTTACCGCAGGCAATAGTCCAATAGACTAAGGAGTCCGGTGCTTGGTAGAGGATTCGATAGGGCGCCACTCTGGCACTGGAGTCCAACACAACATCCAGAGTACCCACAAGGAGACCTATGGAACATGAAATTCTGATGAACACACAGTGATGGGTCGTCCAAGATACCAGGATGAGGGCTGTCAGTCCTCCCTCACCCCTTCCATTTCACCCTCCACAGCAGAATGCAGACCTGTACACTCATCCCCATGCTTGTCGCCTCACGGTCTAAGGAGGGAAAGCAATTCAACAGGGAAAAATTTCAGTTCAGTTCAATACTACACATTGATTCTAGCATAAAGGCAGATGAAATGAAGCAAAGCAGAAGGTAACTGTTTTATAAAATCATGTTTAATTAAAAGTTATTTAATTTTGTCCTGTGTTTGATATACTGTTAAAGCCCTGGGGAGTGGGAGAGCACAAAACACCAACAAAAAAAACCCCACCACAACACCAACAAAACCCCCCAGATATGTTCAAAACTCAAATGTCAGCTAGGAAAAACTAAGACTTCCAGCAAAAATAATTATGCTACTGAGTGATCTGATTCTTTAGAGTAGAAAGGTTCAGAATGCCTAACAGTCGAGCTCTTTCTCAGCTGAAAGGCTATGGAAAAAGACAAAGCCATACTGTTTTCCCAAAGTAGCTTCAAAAATTCTTTGCTACTGAGGGGGCCACCAACAGTTGCATACCAAATGCTCCCATTAAGTCCACATATATTTCCACAAATTGTAGATCCTATTACACACAAATCAAAAGGCTAACCCCACCTAAACCATCTCCCACAAGAAGAGCTATTTATTTTTAAAAGAGGTATAAGTTTTCCCCCTTTTCACCTCCACAAAGAATTTTTATCTCTCCTGCAATGATGTCAGCTTTAAATTCCCATATTGAAATTCTCAGCAAATTCACATATTAAAAACAGATGGCTGAACTTTCAAAGGTATTTTTTTTCCCTGCAAACATTTATTGGGGTGAAAATTAGGGTTTTTTTTAACAGCTGAAATAAACTGCATACACAAAAAAAAAAAATAAAAAATTCTAAACCACTATTAAAATCCTCTTCTCCTTTCAAGTCACTGTTTTCTTCATTTACTGTCACAGTATCATTAGTTCCTCATTCTGCACTGTCATAACTGGTACAAAAGACTGCTTTCCTTGCTGTTCTTCTTTCAGATTTGCTTTATGCATCACAACAATATAAAAGCACTACCTATTTTCCATCTTAGTGGATCCCTTGACTCCGAACTGAAACTGCTGTTTGGAATTACCCCACCTATCAGTGATTTTGTATTCCCCCATCCCATTTGTTATTTGTATTTTGTTTTATACAGATCTTTATAGGCCACATCAAATGTAATTTCTTCCTGCATGATGCATTAATATCCACCACTTCTTAATCCAAGAATTCTAAAATACAGGAGAAACAAGTCTGAACACAACCATGGGTCCTTAGTAAACAGTGTTAGAGAGCTATCTGCTGATTATAGGATATGAACACAAAATATTGAAGTAAAATATCCCAGCATTCATTAGTCTAACTGGCTTTAGTTGTTCCCATTGCCATCTTAAGCCTTCATCTCTCATGCATTTTGATTATTGGCATACACTGAAAAACTGCCCCAATCAATCCTTCACCAGCCCTCCTGGATATACTTGGACTCTTTTGAAGCTCAGGAGACTGAAGGAGGTTATAATGTTCCTTTAAACCTTCTTTTTCTGTTAAATGTACTCTCCATTCTAACTTTGCAAAACCAGAATGGCCCTCGTCCAGAAAGCACACATGTGCTTCAACCATGGGCAAAGCTCCTCAAATGCTTAAAGCTGCTAGTGAGCTCAAGAGCGTTGCTGGAATGCAGACCAAACCAGACACTACACTGCATTAATCATCTGGGTTTGCTGAAAACACGTAGCAAGACTTATGCCAAAGATTCTTCATGCGTTCCAGCTTCACATATCTACTGACAGCACTAAATAAGCAATAGGCATGATGTAATATCTAAATAAAGTTATATCTTAGCCAAACGTAATCTTCTCTGAGATACACTGTTAAGTCCCTGTAATCTTTAAAAATATGCTTGTTTCTCTCCTCCTCCTGTATTTCCAAATCTGCTGGTGTGTGGGTGGTCCTGCCAACAAATTCTGACACTAGTTCCAGAAGGTCACTGCAGCTGTAAAAACTGGGATACACAGGTAAGATCAGAGAGCCAGAACAAACCTACTGACCTATTGCAGCAAGAGCAAGCTAAGAAGAGGTCCCATCCTACCTCCTTCTCCCTGAGACATGGGAGTCAGGAGAGGAACATCCCCTGCCCCACCAAACAGAAAAAAATCCATTAAGATAGAGCAGTGTATTCAACAAATGTGGAGAACGCTATATAAAAAACCCCAAAAGACACTAGCCAGCACTGGAACAGCAGAGGGGAGGGGGAGGGAAAGGGAAAGGGAGAAAAAGTATTTTCCACTGGGTATTTTCCACTGGTAGAGTTACGTAGGAATTGCCCAGTATCTTCTTAGCAATGGACACAGGTTGCAGAAATATCCACGCAGTGACGTTAAAGGAAAAATATTCACAGAACTCCAGAAGACCCCATGGAAATTCAAAATTTAGTTTACCAAGATTATTGCAACACACAATAAAATTTGCTTATATCATGAAACAACATGTTTTGATATATGATACGTGCAATACTTAAAAAAAAATAATTTATGTGTTCTTATATATATTAAAGCAAATTAATATTTACTCTTGCAATCACACAATAACCCCAACTGCTGTCCCTCAGGAACTGTTCCATTTTGCATTATGTCAGTGCTGGATTTTTGGGTTTGCATGGTTTTTTTGGTGGTTTTTGTTTTGTTTGTTTTTGTAATGCAAACATGATGCAACCAGAATGAAATTACAGCAGTTCAAAATGATAATCTCTCTAAGGAATTTCTACATTAAGTGATCATAATAAAAATTATAAAAAACAGAAAAAGCCCAAACCAACAATTTATTTTAACACTGTTTATTAATTCTTCATGTAGCAAGTACGTTTTGGGACATGATTAAGCAGTAAGTAACCAAAAGTTTCTATAAAAACAGAACAAGCAACAAAGAATCATATTCCTTACATTTGACTGGCAAGAGCAAGTGAATTATTCAGGGGTCAAATCATGTGACTATACTGATTGCAAATTTTTCTTCCATTATTTCATCAGGTTTCTGACTAGAAAGTGAAACAAGGGAAGGAATTCTCAATGTAAGAATATTAAAGCTGAAAGCCTTTGTTTAAGTGAGGGGCCTCCATGAGCGAAGGTCTAAAGTACACGTTAAAAGTCTGTGGGATTAGCATCTGGCTAGCTGATGATGGCCCCAGTTCTGAAGGCACTCAAGCACAGAGTAACCTTATATTGAGGAACAGTCCCATCAGACATGCACGTCAAATGTCTAGAGCAACCATACCTATATATGGGGGCAGGAGGGGAAATGGGAGAGAGGGACAATGCCTTTGTTTTGTTTGATACAACTTTTGGCATAAAGTCAGCTTCCTCTTTTGCAAACCTTAGTTCTAAAGCAAGGGTCCAGAAAATCGTTCTATATTTTATTTCTTCTTTTCTGTAAAACATAAGTATTAGCAGAGAAAAAGTAGTGAAGTGTAGGATCTGAAACCAGGGAATAAAAAGCCATAACAGGCTAGGGGGCCTGGGCTCTTGCATCATGTTACTGGGAGGACACATAACGCACTAGCGGGTATTACTGGAAAGGGGTTCAGTTATTTGATGCAATTTAGGTTGAAGTAAGAAATCATACTACATTTTACTTATCTGACCACTGCGCCTCACATTTAGTTGTAAACTGGAGAAGGAGCCTATAATCATTGCACAAAGTAAACAGATTAGTCATCTGTATTCATGCATTAAATTCTGATGTACTGCACTTTTATCCTTACACTAGCAACCAATTTTCAAACTGCTTTATGCTAGAAGGGATGACGACCACATGAAGCTTGACTTCCTACATAGCACAAGAGCCCCTTTAAGCCAAATGACTTCTACCTGCCCAAAGGATATTTTTCAGAAAAGTAGGTCATCTTGATTTGAGAACTAAGCCAATTGATTCAGCCATTTAAGACTCTTCCAGGCACCGCTGCGCTCTCTGCTCTTTGCAGACCGGCATTCCAGACGGCTTACAGTCCTGACAGATTACAAACTGCCCACAAACGGTAATGAAATCAAGGCAACGACCTGTAGTAGAATCAACTTGGTACACTGGAAGTTAGCACCAGTGAAAACACACACACCTTAGGGTATAAAGTATGTGGGCTCAAATTGAGTTACATATTATAAACTAAATTGAATTACATATTCAAGAGTGAAAACCTGGATTAGACATTACTTTTAGCTCACCTTATTAGAACAGTAAAGTCAATTTATTTACCATCTGTGAATGAGAAGAACTAATGACACTTCAGACCTTTTAAGGTCTGAAAGCAGCCACAGCTTTGTTGCACAGCAAACACAAGCAAAAAGCTCTGGACAATATTATACAGAGACACTTTCCATTCAGCTTTAACCACGCAGTCCTCAGACTTTCAGCATGCCCCAGCGACCTGTGACACATCTATTCTTCAGTGTCACTAGCAACTTGCATCAAACCTCGCCTAGAGCTGGAAGGAGGTCACTCGGCTGTTGGTGTCACTGTTGTGCCCGATACTGCCACCCAGGGACACCCTCCCCTCCTTGCCAGATGACAAGCATGTGTTAGTTATTCACCTGGCTCCCGAGAGCAGAGCCCTGCCGTGACACGTCCTTCTGCGAGCTCTACACTAATGTTATTTACAGTCTAACAGGACACCTTCTGTTAAGAGATTTTTATCTTAAAAATGCTTAAACAAACAGCACACATCTTTTAAGCACGTAGAGCAAATACAGACGTACTCTCCAAAAGAGCTAAGATTTAATGCAGGTCAGACTGTGACTCCTGGAGTCATGCTCCTGAGCTATGACTCAAATCGTCCCATGGATGTAAGCAGCCTGTGTGTCTATGAGCTCAACACCACAACTAGGGAGACTTGCAGTGTCACACGTATCATTGGTAAGATTTTTTCAAAACAGGCACTGTGACATCCCAACACTGAATGAAACACATTAAACAGTTGCCAATAGCTGAAGTGTGCTGATGACCACTTCTCTTTCCACTAAAGTAAGATGGACGTGTAATGAGCTCTGGTCATAAAGCTGAAATATCCAAGGGACCAATTTGGATTGTAGATCTCACTGATTTTTGAGAAAGCCTCAATCCATACGGTCGACTTAAGGCATATTTGCACCCTGAGCATTCAGTTTTATATTGAACTCATGGACAATGAATAAACTCTTCCTAATGTTTAAGTGTTACTTCCTGGACTGTAAACAATAACTCAAACTCATAACAACAAATAGCTAAAATGCATAGCATAAGCTGTTGTTTTTCCTAGTAACTTTAATGAATCATTACTCTTCCATTCTTTCTCAAGACAGTCCACGTGTTTATGCGATTAGCTCGCTCATTTGTTATTACAGGATGAGGTCATCCAATTACTTGCCAGTCAAAAATCAACTTAGAACAACTATCTGAACTCCATTGGTAATACTATGGACAAATCCTTTTAAAGGGGAAGGTTGATTCTATTTGATTTAATTTCATGGGAGAGCCTAAACAAACAGTAAACACTATACAGTATTCAAAAATAATTACAATGTTAAACTACCAATCCCAGTAACAGTAGTCACATACAAAAGGATGAAAATAATGGTTCAATTGCGAGCATCACCCTTCACCCTTGAAACTTTATGAAGGGTTATAAAATATTGTTTTATAGGCGTTCATTCATATAAATGAAAGCAAAATAACCTCTAAATACCTATTTGGTAACTGTCTTCCCACGTAGGTTATATAGCATTGGCTTATATGGACATATACTGTAATACCAAGAAAAACAAATTCTTCCTCTGGAATTAAGGCCTAAGATTTGTTAAGTCTTTTCCAATGCCCACTTCTGTTGCTCTCTCTTTCTACCAGGGCAGTTTTATAGAGCACTGATTTGCCCAGTCACTGTCTCCTTTGCACACCAGTTTTCAAACACATTCAGCGAAACTGACTTTGAGAAGCTTTGCTGTTGCTCTACTCACTTTTTCTGTCTTTGGGCTGACAAATACAAAAGACTGAAAACCTTTACAAAAAACCTCAGGAAGACCAATGTGATGATCCGGCTTGACTACTGCAGGACAAAGGAGTAACAAAGAATCAAGTTTTCATCCTCCCTTAGAGTTTAACATCTGCAAAAGAATGAGGTAATCTTCCAAATATCTTAAAGTGATCAGTAATTGAAAATCTACTACAGTACTTGTGGACACAGGACACAAGGTCACCAAACAACTCATGAGCATCCCTGTAAAAATCTGTATCTTAACTCAAACCTAAATATGACTGGGTTTAGACCATCAGCTTTCAGAACGTTCAGTAATTTCAGTCTGCTAAGCTGAAGGGCCCTAATCATTGTAAGATGCAACCACATTATTCATTGTTACCTACTAAACAACATTTGAAACATTTTAGGGTTGTAAAACTTTACTGGTTTTCTCTTCAACAGAGAGGAAACCAGAAGGTACATTACAATCTATCACTATGTATAGATACATACACACATAGTAAAATAATTGCCTTTATTTCTGCTGTGGCCCAGTTTGATGAAATGTCCAGGAGCAGAAACCCATACAGTAATACACCCAAACAGAAAGTTCCTTCCCAGAAACAAACCCACTAGACTTGACCTGAAACAAAAACCTAGCAGAAATAGGAAAAGACTGAGCAGAGAGATGAGCACTGATAGGACACAATAGACAGCTACAGGTATGTGAACACTTACAACACAGAGGAAATTATTTGTTTGGTTTTATACGTCCAAATATCAATCTCACACACCTGAAGAAAGTGAATTTTATACCTATGGTCAATCACACCAGAGTACCTGAAATACCAGAGTACCTGAAACAGTGAGCAGAATATAAGAGAAGTTCAGAAACCCCTTCAATGTACGATATAAACTTATCAGTAAATGTTTACACAAAAAACCAACCCAAAACACTTGGGAAAAAAATGTGATCAGGTACCATTGACCAAAACAGCAGCAAAGTCACTGATTTTCACTCGAAACTAATTCTTGTAAAGTATTCCATTCTCTCAGAGTAGCATAAGCAAATTGAACAGATTGCATCCAAGAGCAAAGTTTAAATCAACTACATCTGCACCAACATAAGATTCAGATAAACTATGTAAGATTACAGAACAAATCAAGGAAGTACGAGCAATTGAAGAAAACGAGACACGGGCCAGCAACCACCACCACTAAGCTACAAAAAACAATTGTAAAATTAATCTAGCCAACAAAATTGATGTTAGAAATTGAGAACTGATGTGCACAGCAAAGTCAGCTTCAACTATGAAATAGTCCTGGAGCACAGCATGGTCAAATACATGATAAATCTGAAGAGAGGCAATCCTTTCAGAAAAAAAAAAAAAAATTCAAATTCTAACTGTTCTGACTGAATATC
Source organism: Jacana jacana (assembly GCA_013400555.1). Classification (NCBI taxonomy): domain Eukaryota; kingdom Metazoa; phylum Chordata; class Aves; order Charadriiformes; family Jacanidae; genus Jacana; species Jacana jacana. Next base: position 206,700 of record VZTM01010366.1, on the reverse strand, counting down.
TGCAGGTAGATGAGACTTCAATAACCTATCCAAGGAGACACTTTATCAGGGAAAGGAATGATGCTGAATGGAAAATCCCCAAAACTTTGGCTAGTAAAATACTGGAAAACACAGAGGGAAAGCACAAGACAGGACTGTGGGAAAGAACCAGAAACACATTAAGAACTTAGGAGCTGAAACTAAGATTGTTGGCCTGGTAGGAATTTGTAAATCCCTACCTGGAAACTTCAGAAAAAAAGGAACAATCAGAAGTCAGGCCTAGAAAATACTTACAATCTTTCTTTTGAAAAGAAAACAAATGGCAAGATTTTGAAGAAGTCCTCCAGAACCTAAGCCCACCTCAGCACCAGATGTAAAGGCAAAATGCAAATGCAGATTACTGAACATCAACATTGATCAAACAACAGAGGTATGATTAATAATCAAAGAGCTAAAGAAAAGCAAGATTTCAGTCAAACGCTTACAAGCCCCTTATACACCTTTAGTGAAGCCAGTGGCAGCAACAACTCCTGCCTACTAGAGGAAAAAGCCATACACTGTGTAATACTATAAAGGATTAAAAAAGTAGAGTCTGCAAGCATTAGGGAAGAACAGAGGAGAGCTGAATGGATTCTGCCTATACCAAATATTTACAAGAACAACTATGTGAGAATGCATATGTTTTAATTAACTTTTAGCAGCACTTGAATATATATTGCCATGTCCTGTGGAACCTTTTTAATTCTACAGAACTCTAACTGAAACTGTCAGAGGCCAAAACCTCTGTGAAATACGATATATTCTTACCAGGACACATAACCAGACAGTGAAGCGATGGAAATATGGAAACTGATGTGAAGTTCTACTTCCTCTATACCTTCCACCATGGGACCAGAGAGTAATATAAAAAACCTGAAACCAATACAAACTCTGGTATAATGCAGAAAATTACTAAGAGGTCTAGACATTTATTGCTTACTATATTGTGATTCTGTGTGACATTTCCAACAGGGTTTCATACAAACAGAGATCTCAGGAGAAATAGCAGGCCACCCTTGAATTCCATGTGTCAAGCAACAACATTATGTCAGAAAGCAAAAATGGTAAATGACAGTTCAGCTCAGAAGCCTTGATGGGTCACACTACTCAAAGTGCAGAAGATGAAGTGACATGAAGTCTTTGACCAAGAAGCATTACAGTACGGAAAGCAGAACTACACCAGGCAACATCTCAGATACTCTATCTGTGCAAACAGTACATTGCCTGGAAGAAACACCGATCAAGGGAAGCACCGGGCAGGAAATGAGACACCTTCAATTAAGCACCCATAAAAGCATCTGGGAATTCAACAAAAAGGCTGGTGAGTCAATCCTGAGAATCAGTCAGCAGTTCAACCCTAGATATATGCATGTCCTCTTGAAGTGGAAATCTAGTGTGAAGAAGCAAACACACCCGCAGCACATGCTAACGAGAAGGTCAGCAGCATCAGAGCAGATCTAGTGTAACATCAAATGACAGAGTGGAGCAGAAGAGACTGTCTTCCACCCTATGAGTCAAAATGAACATGGAAAGCTGATGGATAGGCAGACCATTCCTTTCAGTTATGCTCATTGCATGCATTTTGATAAATGTTGTATTTCGAGTGTCAGAAAACACATGTTTCCTACTCAAGTGTACCAAGTTTGACATGCAAAATCCTAACTGCCTGAGTCAACAAGGACAGAAAGAGACAGGTTTGTTAAAGCATGTACTATGCTTTCATCAGGCAGATGATATATCAGCCAAAAGCTTTGCTAAATCTTAAGTATAAACAGGTTTTCAAGCAACCTCTCCTTCAACCCTCTGAATTGAGAGGTTGAGAGCAAGGCAGAATCTTATCTCCAAATGTGAGCTACTAATTGTGCCATCGACTAAGGCTGCAGAAAAACGTTCTGAATTAGAACACTGTCACAGTATTAAAAATTACATTAGATTTGACATTGAAGGTTTCCATCAGCCAGCCAATCTCAGAACGTCCCCTTCCTGCCTTTCCAATGTGAAAATTACGTGATAATCCCTTCTGCAAAAATATCTCGGGAGAAAGATAGTACTTCATCAATTTCTTTTATCACCAGAAGTCAGCAAATTTCCATCTGCTCAAGCGTTTGATTCATCTTTAGCAACATCCCATGGACTTATAAACTCATACTTAATCTCTCACATATGCACTGTCCCAGCTGTAAACATAAATAACCTAGCTGTGAAATAATTCACTCCTAAAACAGTTCTTGGAAACTAAGAACAATTTATTTGCCTCAAGATCCAAAGACATCTTACAATAACATCCCAAACAACATTACTTAACATTTCATCTCTGTTTCACACACAAATGTACACACGCAAAAAGGGCACAGCAGTGAGAATTACTTTCACCTACCCCCAGGGCTTTATAAACTACTTGTTTTCAGACTGAGATGCATTAAAAGACCTAAAAGATTAGTACTAAGTGATGGAGGACAGGTAGCATGAAGACCCCGACAGCCACCCTGAGGGTGATCATCAGCCTTCAGCCTTATTTTCAGTCACAGCAACCAGCCACAGTGGTGCCTTAAGAGGTCTGTCCCTCGCCTTAGCCCCTCGCTGCCATTCACCCATGGCAAACGTGCTCTAACTCTTCCTTCAGCCATGCCAACACAATGGCATTACAGTACAGCCCCAACTAAAGTTCTTTGAAGTTTGATAGGTTCCCTGACAGAGAGAACCCTGGTCAGATTGCTGTCTGGTTAGTTTCACAGCAAACCTAGATGGGAGGGCAACGCCAGAGAATTAATGCTTCTCATTGTCCAACCATTGCTTAAATTATATAGTGAAGCCATCTCACGTTATCAAGCCCATAGTCTCACCAATTTGGAAGTCAATTGTCATTCCACAACTTAAGACAAATTACTTCAAGAGTCAATAATGAGAGAGTACAAGTTAGCAGAAGTTAGATCACAAAAAAAGTCACAGCTGTATTTACATCCTGTCTTGCATATATTAATTCAGACCACTCTCACCACAGGAACCGTGCGTACAATATTTCTAGTCAACTTCAAGGACACATAATCTGGTTTCTCACAGAGCAACCAGGCCAAATTTTATACTGCATTCATGGGTAGATAACTTTGTAGATTATATCTGAGCAAATTTCAGCATTATGTCACTACGGAAAGGACAATTAAGAGGAAAACCCCACAAATAAATCAAAACCTTCACTTTCGGTCAGATAACCTCCACCTCTGTCATGACAGCAGTATGATTACGCTCTACAGAACTTCCACAGGGTCATCCAAAATACTATCATTACTGCAAACTACGTACCCTGTTGACCATTTCAGCAGATTTATTTATTCTGATCCCTCAATACCTTGTTTTTAACCAGTTTTACCTACCAAGAATAATCCATTGACTTCCTTCACCTGCCTTGGCCCTCAACAGGCAGACCACAGCTGTTACAACAACCAGTGTAAAATTTCAGTATTTCCATGAAAAATATATAATTGTAAGTTCCACTTCCTACTGCACCTACCACACTAGGAGCGGTCTGGACACTCTACATACCTTTCTTCCTTCCTCTTCCACCTTCTGTTGACCACTGTGTGAAAATCCCATGTGATAAGGTAAGGTCTGACAAGGTCCCCGTTCAGCCCTTGAAATACTCCAGCACTAATAACTTTCTGCGTGCTAGTAATGGGTGTTTGTTCAGGTATGGTTCTGGCAACATTCTGAAAAAAGCTACAACTTTTTTTCCAGCCCTTCCCCATACAAACAAATGAAACCCCAAGAAATTGTTTAGCTACTTGTTGCTATTACCTCAATGCCATAGCATCTGCAATCCCAGGCAAAGCAGCAACACTAATAAAAGCTACATAGAAAGCAGTTTTCAAAAGACACGTAAAACTTCTGCATTCTAAATCATATTTACTATACAGACTTGCATTCACACACTAAAATAATGGATACAGTGCACAAAAACTTAAATTCCAACCGGGAAAAAATGCAGAAGCAACATCAAAGCTATTTCTGTATTCTGAACTTCTACCAAATGCTGCTGAATTATCTGACCTTCACAAAAAAAGAGTGCATGTTTAAGAATTCTACTCCCATTCAGGAAGTGATCTCTCCATCTTTACATGGTATCATCAAACTATTATACATATAACTGCGAGAAGGCTTACATATACATGCATTATGCAAGTAGGTTAAAGAGAAAACCCTAAAATGTTTCCCCAGAGAAATGTTTGGAAAATTGACTGGGCATCTCAAACAATCCCTATTTCAAAGATACAAAAGTTGGAAAGGTACAAGAATGCTTTGTCAGATCACCCAGGTAGAGGAAGAAGAAATTTGTATGAGCTCAGAGGGCAATCCATGAAAGGAGAGTCTGCAAAGAATTTCTCAGTAAATACAGCAGGGCTAAACTTCTGAAGCAAGACATGCTTTTTATGGATTTGCCAACACTGTCCATAATTCACAAGATTTAAAAAAAAATTTAAAAAAAAATCTAGAGCTAATGTGGACTATCTGCTGGTCATTTTCCGTGAAAGAATGAGGTGGTTTATCAACATACATCACCAAAGAAGTCTGAAGATCTCAAAAGTCTATATGAAAACACACTTACAACGGTGCGTTTAGATTATACATTGTTTACAAGTCCATAGAGCATTCAAAGGCTGAAGAAACACTTAATCTCCCGGTAAATATGCACAGGACCTCGAACCAAACATCAATATGGTCCGTATGTTGATTTTTATTAGCTTTAAGACCTAGTTGCGAGGCAAGTGGTAATCCACAGCTTTTCAGAGAACGGCTTGGACTATTTCCTGCTGATTCAAGAACAGCTGGTGGTAACACCATCAGGTTCTCTATCTCCAATTACATAGAAATGCCTGAAAATGAGGAAAGGTCTCGACAAACAGCATTCTAGAGAGTGAAAGGTCTATGACCTAAACATCTACAAAAACATCCAGTCGCCAGCACTCGGAAACAAAGCATTCAGGGAACATACTTTGCAAGGACATCCCGAAGAATACGGGGAAGCAAGCCTGCTCTCACAGTACGCGTTTGTGAATTGCAATGTGGTCTTATTTAAAACATGCGTTACGGGTTCAATAAAATCCTCCGACAACCCGAGCAAGTCACACCCTGATACGTGAAAGCATCGGACACCGGATCCCGTAAATCCTCAGGGAAACCTCGGCTGAATTCCACACAGCCCAGCACCTGAACCCCAACGAGGCGCCCGGGGCCCCTGCCGCCCTGCAGCGGTGTCC
>VZTM01010366.1:90834-195087 GCA_013400555.1 Jacana jacana | reverse complement strand
GGGAAGGAGGTACACGTTGTGGTGACAGCATGATCTGCCCCTTTCTCTCAGATTCAGTGATCCAACTTCATCTTGCACCTTCCTGTTAGCAGCTTCAGGAGCCACCAGCAGTCAAGACAGATGAGAAGTGACTGAACCAGTTCAGCAAGCGGCAGCTTCATTTACACTGCTCCCTCAACATCCCAGCAGGAAGAAAGTTTGAAGGAAAACACTGGCAAGGAATGAAGTTTCTTTTTAAAGATTTTGCTGGTTTCATTACATGTTCTTGTAATTAATAACTTGAACCGGTTGGAGAAGTTAGATTTCTTGAGGGATAATGTAAGTTACATTGAACAACGAAGAAATGCTGGATTTAATTTGGCTGAGTGTTAATACTCAGTAGTTACTTGCTTGAGAGCCTCTTCATTACTGACTTATGCCAAGTACATTATTAGGTATCGTAAGACTTAATTAACTTTGTCCATTCATAAACTGGTTAGGTTTCTTTATCCTTAAATTCAGAATAATTTTTGTTTATTCTTTGATTGCACTCCTTGCTTTTCTATGTTTTGTTTGTTTGTTTGTTTGGGTTTTTTATCTGTGTTACCCTAAAATAGAGTACACATCTGATAAATCAAAAAAGCAACATTCCATCTGAGATGAGCTTAGACCTATGGAACACAGGGAAAAGCCAGGGTATTGGTCTACCCATTTACTCATTTGTGTACCAAATGACTTATAGAGTTAATTTAATTTGCAATTAGTTTACTCTAGGGCTTTCCTCACTGTTAATTTGGGGTCTCCAACAACATTTCTGTTTGCTGAAACCAGAAACCTGGCTCAGAGCTCTCCAGAGTGTAGCTGGGCAGGGAGATGTCATGAAGCAGAATGCAATTTTCCCCCTTGGTTCGGCTTACTAACTCAGAGTTAATAAGTGAGAACCACAGTAATATATTACAATAATTGCAATTCTTCTGACTAATTGTGATGACCCTTACCCTTTACCAAATAATTTGATGTGACTGTGGAGGGAGTCAGCAATGTTGATTTGGCAATTGCTGGCATAGAGATGGTAACTGGGTGTGGATGTGGATGCACTCCGAGAGAGTATAAATGGGGGTGGGGTTTTGTTTATTTGTGGGAGTTTGAGGGGGTTTTGTTTCTGATTCATAAGGAGCAGCTAAATATAAATTTCTGCTCTGGGTTCTACTAATGTCTTTTGTTGAACAGGGCCTTCAGAAAATGAATTATCTTTGAAACTTATTTCTGATGCAGTGCCGTGTGTATGATAGTATTTTGAATATGGCTCAAACGGAGGACATAATTTTTAAATTGCACTCCTTGACAAGCTTAACGGGGCCCTTTTTTAAAAAACAGGTGGGGTAAACAAGGTATAGTTGAATAATCACTACCTTAGGTATTTCACAAGTTATTGGGCAGTGAATTTTTGTTTCATTTTACCTTTTTTATTTTAGTCTGTTTCTTTTTAAGTGCCTCTGAGGTGCCCTCTTCTCACTCATGAAATCTAAGAATATCTAGTTACTCATAAAATATAAGAACATTCAGCATACACCAAATAAATTCATAATACAACTCTAGTGCAATCAGTGACGATGCATCAAGGAAGAACCTTGAATTATGTTACTAAATGCTTAGCAGTTTATTACGTGGCACCTGGCATCTGAATTGGTGCTTCCAAATTCTGTTGTATATCTTAAGGGAACTAGATGGTTCCTGAAAGACTGATAAAATATGCTTGTTTTGACATCTAAATGATGATCTAAATAAAGACATTTATGATCTAAAACTCTTTACCAGTTACTTGCCTGCTTATTGAAAATAAAAGACACATCAAGATGTTAAGATACTGAAATCTGAGGCGCCAACGTTATTTGAAAATACCCCATCAGTTCCAGCTGAACACATTAAAATCCCCTGTAAATAATGTCTTCATACCTCATGTAATCCAGGAGGCCACATTTGTCCACGCAGTTGATCCACACAACCTTGCAAACCCAGATATATCAATTAGTTTGTGCTAATTTCCTGAGTGATCAATGTGAAGAAACACTGACCTGCATAATGTTGAGATATTTTTCTGTTTCTTGCCAACATGTAACCATGTGTGTTGAGAGCAGGCCCTTTAAGAGGGAGTTACTGAAAGAGCACATATGCAAAGTAAGTGGAAGTAAGCGAAACGAAGTATAGTGGAGGCGAAACAAAGTGTGGGAAACAGCAAATGACACAAATGTTGTAGCCAATCATGGGGCAGCTTTAAGCCTGTGGAAAGCGCGTGGAAAGCTCGTGGACAATACCCCTCTCCCTATCCGAAATGTAGTGCTTAGCGAATGAGGACCTGTAACTGTAGAACAATTGGGGTGCTTCCTGATTGGATTGTATTGCTTTCTGATTGGACTGTATGTGTTTTCTGACTGGAGAGTATTGCCTTCTGATTGGAGGAGATGCCTTCTGAGGGGAGAGCCTTCTGATTAAAGTTGAAGCTGATCTACCAATCATATTGATTGTGTCTGGCTCGACTGCTCCTGGCTGCGGCACATGTGCTTACAAGACTACAAGACAAGCTCTCCGAAACCTACAAGAAAGAGAAAATATGCAAGGTTTTATTACTACCTGTTTTGTAAATCAGAAAAGAAAACATACATTTCAGCATTCGCTGAAAAGCGTGGCCCAAGGGGCATGTGTGGGGGAGGCTTTAAAATGCATGCCTATTACTTTGGGATGAGGTGGTACTTCATGTAAGAAAAGGTGATGCCAATCGTAATAATAATAAAAATCTTTAATACTTAGGAAATTTTGAAGAGGATATTTGGGTGGAGGGAGATAAAAAGTTCTTTACCACATGTAGGGAAAAGATATGAAATAATTTTGTGAAGCACGGAAGGCACAGTCTGATTCCTCTCAAAACAAAGAAATGGGAATACCCAGCTGTCCCCCCATCCCTGACTTGAAGTTCAGACCTACTCCAACTCCACTCAATAACCAAATTTAATCTTCCTTTTTCCCTCCAAGGTGACAGCTGAGAGGAAATGCGTTGAAATATGCCTGCCAACAGACATGCTGCCTGTTGCAACCTGTTGGAGCAAGTCCAGCAGAGGGCCACAAAAATCATCAGCAGGCAGGAGCACCTCTGCTATGAAGGCAGGCTGAGATAGTTGGGGTTGTTCAGCCTGGAGAAGAGAAGGCTCTGGCAAGATCTTATAGCAGCCTTCCAGTACCTAAAGGGGGCCCACAGGAGAGATGGGGAGAGACTCTTCATCAGGGAGCGTAGGAATAGGATAAGGTCTAACAGTTTTAAATTGAAAGATGAGAGATTTAGATTGGATATTAGGAAGAAATTCTATGCTGTGAGGGTAGTGAGACATTGGAACAGGTTGCCCAGAGAAGTTGTGGATGCCCCATCCCTGGAAGTGTTCAAGGCCAGGCTGGATGGGGCTTTGAACAACCTGGTCTGGTGGGAGGTGTCCCTACCCATGGCAGGGGCGTTGGAACTAGATGATCTTTAAAGTCCCTTCCAATGCTAACCATTCTATGATTCGTCAACTTCATAGCAGTGCTGGCTCCTGAGCTACCTGCAGTTGCAGTGCTCAATACTGGGGGGACTGTTACCATGCTGGTTAGGGAGGGGAGCTACTCACAACTTACCCTTCAGCCTTTTTGTTTAATCTGGTCTTTCTCACTTCTCTTGTTCCAGCCTGAAAGATTTGATATTTCTTCATTAGGATCCTCTTTTCTCTAACCAGCTTTCCTCCCTGTAGGCAGAAGAGACTGGCAGTTCAGTTTGATATGGTAATACCACAGTGAGCAGCTCAAATGAGGGTGTCTACACAAAGGAATGTAGAGAGCAGCACAGCTGATGCAGCTCCTGCAGAGCTCCCTGCTGGCCCAGGAACACATTTGCCAGCTTGCGTGTTATGGAAAAATACAGAAGTTGGTTGTTTTAAAAGAAAAATGCAAAAACTAGTAGTATATTGCAGAATATAATAACTCCCACCCAACCTTCCCCCCTGGAACAAACTGCTGTTGTGGGCTGGGCAGTTACTTCATATGTTTGCTCACGATTATGTCTTGTGCTGATGGCTCCTATGGAATGAGCTGCTCTGTACTCCCTGTGCTGATGGAGCTGTACAGGGAGGATTTGGAGTGAGAGGATAAGGGACCAAAAGGTGCTAATAGGAATAAGTTGACTCTCAGGCATATTTTAAAATTATTCATAACAATGTCCCTTCCATCCCACTGCCTAGGAAAGGCTATCTACAGTAAATTAAGTCTTGCAGTTGACTACCTGTACCAGCAGTAGCTTTCTGTAAAAAACTATGGTTCAGATCACTTTCAGGCAGATATTCCCAGTGGTGCAGACCTCGAAAACCGAGAAGAAGAATTTTGTCAAGTATTTCTCTTTTGCTTGGAAACAGTCACCGAGAGCAGTCATGGGAAATATCAGCTGTAAAAGAAATCTGTTGAGGAAGTCACACCTACCTGACAAGGCATGAACGTGCAGAGCTATGACAATTGGATTACAACCTGAACTACAACACAGATGATGCCAGGAGCTTGGGGTACGATTAATATTTTATTTGCCGTTTGATTTGCAATTCACGTAGTCTATTACGGCCAAGATGGTCTTGACAACAGCATTTGTAGTGATTTGTGTAGTTTTGTTAAATGTCCTGTAGTAATTCTGACATCTTTCCACTCTTCTCTGTATGAAGAGCTTTACTTCTAAATTTCTTTTATTGTTTTAGGTGGAAGTTTGTGTTAGAGTCAGTTTGTTTGTTTGTTTGTTTCTAGAGAAGGCCTTTAAGGCATACAGAAATTAAATATGCCTGCAGCAGATAGGATCATGCCTGTGCTTTCTACCACATATACCCAAATCTGTTCTTAACCCTTTCAGAAATCTAGTATAGATGATAGGTACTCTCAACTGAATCGCCACACTGCTTGCTGTGGCAAGTTAAGCTATATCTGTAGAAACTTATGTATTGATTTAAATTTTGATTTTACACATTACACTTTGGGAATGCGGTGAGAAGGAGAGAACAACCCACAAATGATCCTGTTTGTGGTAAGGATTTTGGGCTCATGAAAATTATAATAACTTATGCAAAGGAAAAAAAAGTAACACTGAAATAATGTGAATGTTTGTCAAATATATAGGTATACATTTTATTAATCTATATGCATGTCTTTATATACAATACATAAAATGCTTTTGCCAATAACAAAGGGGGGCAGTCAATATCTAGTGAGCCATTTGCTAATTTTAGTTTTGAAGAAATCAGTACAGCTCCTATGGTCACATTCACATGACAGAATTTCCAACAGTCCTGAATTGCAACACTTTGGAGAAACTTGCAATTAGAGATATCTCAGAAAACTGAGACAAACAGGAAGCTCAAATTTCAGATGCAAGAAGTAAAGAATTGGGAGACTTCTGAGCCATGTATGCTACTGCCATAACTAAGCTACCTCCAAGGTAAAATTAAAGCTCTCATTTTAAGGTAATATCCAGTTAAAAGGCTAATATCTGTCATTTTGTTCTGCATACAACCAGCACAGCTTTAGTCTTTGCTACCTTACCCTGCCACAGCAGGAAAAACCAGCTCCCACTATTGCTTCTCATGATGGAAAAGGCCTGCTGATGCATCCCAGCTGCTCTACAGTAAAAGCTTGTCCTCATTTGGGTTTCTTTGTTAATTAAACCACACTAAGTCACAGGCAATTTCAGCAGCACAGACAAAAGCAGCTCTTTGGCAAGCTCCTGGCTGCTGCTCTGTCCCACTTCTCCTGGCTGCCCACCAAGCAGCTGCTGAGAATCTGGGACTAGGGTTTCTGTCTCCACACAAAGTGCTTGCTTTAACTGGCTGCAGTGCTAGCCCAGGCGCTGGGCCAGCTTCTCCACCAGCTTCCTCACCATCACACTGCCAGCCCCTGGTACCAGAGCTGTTCTGAGCTAGAGCTGGCCTAGCCTAAGTGCCTACAAGCTGCACAGCAACCCAGGCACCAGGTTCCTTCAGCTCAATACTTGCCTGCTTTCCAGGCTCCCATAAAAGTCCCAATGTCTTCCCAAAGTTCCCTCCAAGGCAAAGACAAGCTTTTCCTTATTTGTGGCACTGGATCAAAACATACTACTATAAAGCACCAGGGGACCAGGTTCCCACATGGATTCGCAGAAACAGCTAAAGCAGTGTTAAACCCGACAAAAAATGTATTTGATAGAGGCTCATACCCTGTCTGGACCCAAGTATGCAAAATATTTGCTGTCACTAGTGACATCCTCGTAAGTCATTGCTTGATAAATCAGAGTTCGGGGCAAAACTGTGCCTTTCAGCCATTGCTGTAATTTCTGCCAGGGGCTAGGAGAGGAAGATGCATCGTTCTTCAACACATTCTTAGCTGTTGTCAAATCAAGGTGAAAGAAAGGGAGGAGAGAAATGGAAGAAGGAGAACACAGAAGGAAATAGTTTAATGCTGACGGAAAAAGAGGAGAAAAATATACATAAATACAGAAATAAGAAGCAGAGGAAGAGAAAAGCAACTAATAGAATCGTATGGAAGAAGGAGTGGAAAAGAACTGAAAGACAAGAAGGCAGAAATAAAAGCCAGGACTGAGGCATCACGTCAGACCACCACAGTGTTTTAACATTGGCAGATTCTTCCATTGCCTTGGTACCTGCTTTCTTGCATCCCAGGAGAATTCAGCCATCGATGCAATGACATTGTGGCAATTCATGCCAAGGCATGTGGAAAGCCAACTCTGCCGAATCCTGGCAAGTGCTACCAGAGTGATGTCCTTTGCAGTGCTAGTGCCTCACTTTCTGCTCAAACTCTCTTCTCTTCAAGCTCCTCTAGGCACCCCTGTTGTCAGGGGTGGTTTCTTTCCAACTGCGGCTTTCAAGCCCAGTTGAAGGCAAATCTCTTGGTACTTTGGCTTGTGGTTGCATAGGCCCACAGCATCCTAGGAGTGCCCACTGTCTTCCTTGTCACTGCATTATTTTTCACTTCTCCATCATGATTGGATGTGTACACACAAGAACAGGAAAAAAAAGTAAATAGAGCTCTTCACTTAATGAACTTGTTTTTGAGTTTGCAACGTGTATATCATGTCCCCTAATGAAGACACAGAGCAGACCAGTTACACATAGAATCTTGAACACCTAGATTCCCACCCCCGCCTCCCACCCACCCCTCTCAATTAAAAACATGTAAATGAAGCTGTAGTCTCATTTTTCTGGATCCATGTACACTTACTTCCACATCTGTACGCACTGCATAGCCTGACTTCACTTTGCCTTCTTAGCAACTAGAAGGCATTGAAACAGCAAGCAGAAGTGTCAAAAATCCTCTGCCCAGTTCAGGAGTAGTTTTTCCACCTGGCAGACTGTAGAAACCTGAGGCTGTTCACAGGCAGCTGCCTCCCTGCTAAGCCCATGAGATGGAGCTTGCAATTAATGTGAGCCTAACCCAGGAGCTGCACCCCCCACATCAATTACTCTAGGTCTGGTGCTACCAGCCCACCTGGCGGTATCAGTCTGATCCACACAGGATCATATTGCCATCAAATTAGTCAGAGCTCAATAATAATACCATCCCTGACTGTGTTTAAGAGTCGTTTAGGTGTGGTGTTGAGAGATATGGTGTAGGGGAGAACTTTGTAGAGTAGGGTTGATGGTTGGACTCAATGATCTCAAGGGTCTCTTCCAACCAAAATTGTTCTATGATTCTATGAATAGCGCCCTGCTGGCACCAAAAGACCAATTTTTTAATGCAGCCCTAAGCCAGTCAAAGTCAACAAGTCACAGGTTTTAGCCAAGAATTGAAGGATCAGGTGTTCCAAATCATCTGATCCGGTTACAAGAACCATATTGTTGAACTGCACCCCCAGAGACAGCATTTACTTGTGGTTATTTTAGGTGATGAAGGGGGATTCTGAAACATGCCCATATGGAGAAACAGTTGCAATAAACTTCACCACGTTCATCACCTTCTCATATAGGGGCTGAAGGTAGAGAAATGTTAAGTAATAAGAAACACAGGTAATTTATCATAGAAAAAGCATGAACTAATTGTTCTTAGATAGGGTTACTGCTGATGTCAGTACAACTGTGGATCTCCCTACTTTGTCTTGTGCCTGCACAAGCCATGTACTGGTCCTAGGTAAGCATGAGGGCTGAATTATCTGTATTTATACCAGTGAGGTATCCAAATACTGTACTGCCCCGGGAGCACCACTGAAATCAGCAGAACAGCCTCTGATATAAAGTAGCTGCTCAGCTGCCTGTTAAGCAGGGTCAGATACTCTCCACCACAGCAGAATTAAATACCCTACTTTTGGTGTACAAATACAAGGTAAAAAAAACTCCAACAAACTGTCCAAACCCCCCGAACAACTTCTGATGAGAGATCACTTCAAATGAAGAAAACCTTACGCCCCTTAATCCTGCATCTTAGCATCAGCCCAATTTGAGCAACACAATCGTGTGCCCGTTACAGAGAAAATAATAAGAGGCACGCTACTGGCTAAGGGAAAAACAAGCCAGCCAAGACCAGTAAACCCAATGTGATCTGGAGAACATAAATAATTCAGAAGTTGAAGGAGCAATCATTCGATTAAAGTGGGAAAGGAAAATAGACTGGATGAGGGCTTAAGTATGTCTGAACATGGTAATGAGGCACCAGAAGAACAAAGAATTAAAGGAACCAGGGCAGAAAGGGCTTCATATCAGGAGAAACAAAAGTATTGCTGGAAAGAAAAGAGGAAAACAGTGAACAAACCAAAGATGGCAGAGAATAAATGAAAGATAACAGCAACCATGCGAAAGGAAGGAAATAAAACACGCCAGTACCGAAGATTGACAGTGGAAGAATCTACTTAACAGACTCATGGGAAGAGTCATTACCTCACAGCTAGTAACTATATAACACAGCAACACACTGTTGCTGTCTTGCTGAAATTGTTCTTGAAATTCCTACTATCTTGGTATATAAAGGAAAAAATAGAAAAAGAGGATGTACTGAATGAGTCTTTCAAAATAATTTGTCATGAAATACACATTTAAAGTATTACTATATGCTCCACTAAAACACAACCCCCCCCGGCTTCCGTGGGTCTTTTTCCTACACAGCACCTCACAAGCGGAGTTGTAAGTGGCGCATAAGCACAACAGGAGACCACTTTCACTGATTCTTCTAGTTATGACCAAGCATGAAATTGTATCACAACAGGTAGAGCACTAGAGGCGTTACTCAGTCTTCAGCTCTGCTGAGTGGTTAAGCATATTTTTGAAAAATACAACATCCTTTTTGAAAACACTGTCCCATAAAATACAAGCTGTGAATTACACAGAGCAGTCCATAAAGATACCAATCCTGCAAAAAGATAAAGTTGCTTTCTTAGCAGCACATAATCTATCTTAAACCAATTCCGAGACTGAAACAAGTTTAGGTACAGAACATTAAAATTTTCTATTAACAACAGCCCACAGCCTTTTAACAAGTGAACATTTTTACCAGTTAGAAACCCTGAAATAACCCTCTATACTATTCTCAAGGTCCCCCACCGATAAACTCCATTAGTTTCTCTGCAGGATTAAATTATTACATAGTATTATGTACATTGTATGTGCATTGTACAATGCGTGCACATTATTATCAGCTCTGTAAACCCATTCTAATGACTTTGCTGTTGTCCTTTTCAGAAGCTGCCTAACATCAATAAAATATCTGATGACCTGTTGATCCACTCCCCGGCCCAGAGCGTATGTGATCTTTTAGCTAGAAGGGTGGATAACTTGGAGGAGCTCCTGCCCCATCTTCTTTGCGCTGGGAGTTTAAAAAAAAAAAGTAATAAAATAACAAACCTGACTAATGCACAACACCTATGTTCAGCTTTGTTTTTAAAGCATCTTTACCTTGGCTGTGAATCCAGTCCTGTGAATCCAGAGATGTTGGTGCTGCTGCTTATATCCCAGCCTGCGTAATGAGATTGGGGCATGGAAGCGGACAACATCTCTCTTCCCTGCTTGAAAGCATTCATGCCCAGCAAGGGTCTCAAAAGTCTGTAACTCACAGCTCTTTACAACCCAGTAACTGCAGGGAAGAGAAAATTAGGGTTTAAAATAGAAAGTACAATATTTTAGAGTCGTTTTTTTTTTTTTTTTAATAACCTATGGAAGCATGGTTGGCTTCCACATAAAGATCCAAGTCTATGGCATTGCATACATCAGTTTTCAATGTGGGATGGAGGCTTGAGCATTCAATCTCCAGAATTTTGCAGGTAATTTAGAAGAAATAACTATTTTATACCTCAGAACTCATTTTTTCCACCAGCTTATCTGTGCACAGAAGTGAGATTTCTGTAGCCATGAAAACCTGTTGTGGGAAATCAAGGAAGTTAGCCAGACAACTTTGGGTTGAAGAGTATTGACGGTAAGTTGGCAAAATAACTTCAGAAAAGAAAAGATTGATTCAATTGACATAAAATAATCATTAAAGTAGTTACATTTCTAACATATTTCAAAATGCACGTGAGAGATGCATACATGCATGTATATATAGAGAGTGGGTAAACCTCAGAAGATCATTTGTTGAAATCAGAGAGAAGCAGCCAGAAATACTTTTCATTCTCTGTGCAGCTTAATGAGTTATTGTATTTGTGGTTTGCTCTGAAAAGATGAAGTGTAATTGTTCTCCAGGCAAAAACAGACACAGAGGTTTTCAGAGACAGGAAAGTCATGTGTGTTTTGATCAGACATTGATTTTTTTTTTCTTCTTTGTCCCTCAGAAAGCAAGGGGAAAAAAACCAAAAAGGGAAGCAATCCCTTGAGACAGAAGGAAATTGCTCTAGAAGATGAAGACAGGCTGCAACAAATGCATACACAGATGAATTTTGGGTAACTGAAGGTCCTGTTGCAAACGTGTTTCAGCAAAGATCTCACAGGCTTTCTTGTCCATCTACGTTTTTAGAGTGTTTCCTCGTCATTTTGATTGTTTTTGTAAAAACTGATGACACAGTCAAAAATGCCTTTTGGAGCCAATCCCGCAAGTTTCAACAGTTTCACTATCAGCTGAACGTGGCTCTGCCACTTACTTTAGATCCCAACTCCCTGATTGTAACTACAAAAGTGTCTGACACCCTTACCTGAGCTCTGTACCCAAGAGTATAAAGGGAATTTCCCATGTCTTCAGACATCAAACACAAACCAGAGCAAGAACAGCACTGAAGGGATCTATGAATTACCATCACCCTCACTGGCAATTTCCATAATAGGTGACCATCAACATGGTAAATTCTGTTTAAGCTTAGGGTTCTCTTGCTTGGCTCAGAAGGTGCAGGAACGTACCTTCCTAATGCTGAAGGACCTCAAGAATGCTCTTCTGTGCAGGGCCTCATCGGGATATTGAGAGGGTAACATAGTCCAAGACGTTTAGTATCTGCAAAGAAGAGGAGGTCCAGGCATGGGTGGAGAATGTGTGAAATCATTACATACCTGTTTCCTCTAACCTTCCTGCAAAAAAATACAACCACCCCAAACCAACAAACCCAAACCCAGCTGATTTTGAGAGAGGCATTTACTCTCGGGTAGTCTCAATAATAGTATCACCACCAGTTTCAAAAAGCAAGGAAAAATAAAAAAAAAAGCTCTAAAAAAAGATTATTCTGACCTGGTGAGGGTTTCATGGGCTGGCTGCCAGCTCTAAATCTGGCTTTCAGCACTTCCTATGTGCTCCTTGGTAGCTGAGTGTTGAAGTAACTGGAGGAGGAAGAAATAAGTGGTGGTGGGAATAAGTAAAAAATCAATGGGATCCAGGTAATCTGTTCAAAGAGCAAAAATCCAATGTAATGAATAGCCTGAGTAATAACTGCAAAATAACTCCATGTTCAGACACATTTATTTAAAAAATAATTTTGCTTTTATCAGGCATAAATCTAGAAGTGGCTTATACAGATCTGGATTAAAGGGATTCCTTCCCTTCTTTCCTGAATAAGATTATGCTCCAAGGAATCATCCAGATACAAACACCACAGTATAGATTCATAACCCACCTTAGCTTCATGTGCAGACCCATGCTTTGCAAAAAGACAAAATCAGAAATGATAGAAGTTACAAATGTTTCCAAATGATACTTTAGTGTCTGCATCTTACTTAATAAACTTGGCAGTGGGTATGATTTGGAGGCCTGGGGATTTTCCATCGATTGCCATTCATCCCTCAGTTCAACAGACTCGGACCAGGGTGAAACTGGAGTGACACCACAGGGAAGACAACAGTGTCTTTCACCCAGTGTGAATCAATACATCAAAAGACTTAGTCTTGTGTATTTCAGATGTGTCTCCAGACTGCTGGAATCTATATTTAATGACTTGGTGTTTTGTTTCCACGCATCCCAACTTGGCCAGTCTCTCTTTATGCTGACAGCCTGGGTAGCTAGGGGTGCCCTCATGCTTGTTTCCAGATGTTCATCCACATGTCCAGCTGAAAGGTATTCTGGGAATAGCCAGAATAGCAAAGCCCATGATGGAGGAGATTTTCTTTCCCCCTGCCTCACTCTACTTTATTATCTGTGCCCCTGAAATATTTATTTGATAAGGCTGCACTGCCTGCTTAACCAATCACATCTTTCAAACTTATTTATGAGGGATGACAGATGCGGTTACAGCGCATGGGAAGACTGATACATGGCGAGACCACATCAGGATGGCATAAAAACCAATTATTATTTGACTATTGAGAGGGAAGAGACCTCTCCTAGCACAGCTAAACGCACCCCTTTATCTGTTGTGCCTCTGTTGTCCTCAGTGCACTAGGAAGGACTGTCAAATCAGAGAAACATTATTGCTAATTTGCATCTATTCAGCTTATAAAAATGCATCTACTAAAGCTCAGAAGTCGTAGAAGAATACTTCTTTACAAGTCCCTTGGCAGAAATATTTTCTTTTTCAGAGCTTAGATTTCAGTGGCAAGCGGCAATCAGTGAAAGATTTAAACATTTCATCCCTTTGAGCTTTTTTAAACTTTCTAATAATGATGTTATTTCAGATACCACCCAGGTCACTTCCTCAGGCTTTCCTGTACTGCTCAATCCAGATTCCCAGCCTTGCCCTTGCTCCACTGGATCTGCATTTCAGAGTGCATCAAGCAATCCACCCACCCCCATCTGTGCATCCTCTTTGTGAAGCAGATAGCTACTCTCCCACCTCTCCTTAATCTCCAATCATAGCTAGTTCTGGGTAGCAGCTGGAAACGGGCTGTCACTCCACTGATGAAAATACACCTTTCTATGCCACTGTGAACATGAAGTACAGATTTAAAATCCCACAACAGGGTCAAGCATCCCTCACTGGGGCACACAAAGCTTTTTGCCGTGCAGTGCGAGGCATGTGCTTTTGGAGAGGAATCAAGCTTCTTCTGCAAGGAATAGAAACCTGTACCTGGCAAAGGTAAGACCCAGGCAAGCAAGTTGCCCATTCTCACCGTTTTGCATGCCAAGTGTCTGAGGATCAACCTTTCAAGCAGCGCTGGTTCATCCATGAGGCACAGCAAGCTGACATGAAGGTAGCTCCTCCATGTGTCAGTGACCTTAAATTTAAAAGGCGTGAGACAGTGAGCTCAGGAGGAACAAGAATCTCCCACAGTGGGGGCAGAGAGTGTGTCTGCAGAGCCATCAGCTCAAGAGATGGACTGGCACTTGCAGCCCAGCCACTGTGGCCTTGCTAGGAGACCACTGCAGCACAACGGGGTGGCAAATGTCACCTCCTCCCTGATGGGTACATCCTAGCTCTCTTGCCCACTGTCTCAGAGAGGCAATGACACGATTCCATCTTTAAAGGGTGAGCATGGGGAACAGCTCTCCTACTAGCATCTGCTTGGCTGGATGCAGAGGCACATCCATGTGATGGAGGTACCAGAGCCTCTCACAAGGTGACCCCAATCCAGCACCATTTTTCTAATGTGTTTTCACTCTCATGGGCCCACCAGAGTTGTGATGTATGTGCACGCAGGGGTAAGGTGGTGACTTCTGAGGTGGAAAAGCTATTTGCAGCATGTGCTTGCAGAAAGCATCCTGCTGTGCTGCATCAAGCGTGATGAAGTCTGGCAGTGAGTAGTATCTCCTTCCTCTTTTGAAGGAAAGCACCTTATAAATATCAGGTTAAAAGCTCCCCCACCCACCTTCCTTGCCATTAACATGTTCACTGCCTGAAAATAAGCTGTAGAAAAGCTCATTTACTTGACAGGATGACTTAAGGACTGTATGCAGGGGCTGTGTGCCCTCCTGACTGGCAGTTAACTAGCCTGGGCACTGTACTAGTGATGAGCTCACAGAGGGACGTGATGGAACTGCCAAAGCTGCAGTAAAATAGGTCTCCCTCCCCGACACACAAAGCAGACCAGTTACTGAACACAGTGTCAATGTCACCACCCTTGTCCTTGCTATTTCCAGCAGCTTGTTTATGTCCGAGCATCCTTCCTCTTCTCCCTTTGACCACAGGAGCAGAAACCTGGCTGAGCCCCTGTGTAAGAAATCAGCAACAAGGAGCAAAGACTTTTCCGGAATTAATACAGTAACAGGTAACTCAGCCAGGAAAGCATTCGCTATGTGGCAGCAGCTGTCAGGCACCAGTGCCCGATCCATTTGCTCTTGATTCATTCCCTTGAGGTATTTCAGCTCCTTTCCTTGGGGTCTCTCTCCATACCGTGCGTGGACCCTGAACCATTCAGTGGCTCAAGGGACACGTGGCCATCACAAGGTGCTGCTGCAGCATTGCAGACCCTGCACTGGCATCACATTAGCTTTTAGAGTGATTAGTTTTCATCTTATTTATTTTTCAAGGCTTCTGAAGGAGCTGTTGCCACGTGCTCTTTCAGATACACCCTCAGCCCTTACAGCAGATAGATGTTCTCTCCTGCCTCCATCAGCACCTGTGACCAAGCTCCCATGTCCAACCACAGCTCAGAGCCCAGCCACTTGTCCACAGGTACCAGGATGACACTGCACACCAGTACTGGAGGGAGACTAACTGGATCCATCTTTGTAAAGCAAAGCTGCTGCCTTGGACAAGCCCAGCTCCTCCTGATGAGGGAGCTTCCCACCCACCTGTGCCTGGCCAGCTCCCTGGGCTGGAGACATGCACCATGGCTGCTCTTCCACCATGTCGCAGAGCCTGGCCTCTGGTTGCCCACAGATCATCTCAGACCTTCTCCTACTCCCATGGGAGACCATGCCACAGTACCGCATTGCCTCCAAGGACCAAAGATTTGCTTCATCTTCAGCCCTGACCAGTTTTTAATTTCTTCCTTGTTCTTCTTGCTAGAAAGGACACATCTTCTAACCAGACAGCCCCTCTAGCCCTTTGCTACCTAATCACTGTGTTAATCACCTACCTTCCTGGTGAGGATAGAGAAAGCTGCATTACCTCTAACATTTTTTTAACTTAAAATATAAAGTCCCTAGCATAATTTCTTTTTCTCCTTTTTTTTTTTTTAAAGCTCGGATGTATAGTTAAGCAGGAATATACCTGTATTCCTGGAGTTAGCCTGAATCATGAAACTTCATTGTTAATCAGACGGTGACTTTGGCTGGGCTGACATTTTTCTCAGCTATTTTTAGAGTATGACTCAGACACTGCACTACGGAGCCTGCAAAATCCCTGTCGGCTGATACCGGAGCCTCACTCAAAGCTGTGCTGAAGCATCACGCGAGAGGGAAAGGGAGTCAAAGTGGACAAAGACTTTTGTTCGCCTGCCTCTGGGGCTCTCTTTAGAAAGGCAAGTAAACACGGGAAACAAGGTGTTATGGCAACATAGTGGGATATTAGGAACCGGAAGGGAAATCCTCTTACCTGGCTCTCACAGGAACATTTCCATCCGGAATTATTGAGCTGGTGGAAACAAAACCGAAGCATTGAGTGCTCACTCCTAGATGCACAGCTGAAAACCCAGAACAGAAAATTTGAGATTCTTTTGCTCCCTCACCCCCACCCCAGTCCTATAGGTAATTGAAGCCCCTGCCTCCATGAAAGTCTATCACTCGAGTCTCAGCTCTCACCTGGTCTCCCTATGAGTTGTTGTTGTGAAGAGAAGACCCACAGACCAAATTAGTGACTCTGGTAGGGTCCAAAGATGCAGGAGCTATTGGAATTGGGGTGGAAGGCGAGGGGGAAGCTTTTGTGAACATGCTTCTTGTCATGCATAACTTTGTTATGCATCACTTCAGAGAGAGCCGAGGGGCATATCCTAGGAGGCTACATTTTGCACCTGTTTAAATCCCTGTGTGGTCTCTGAGACCTGCCTGTTGAAGCAGCTCCTGCAAACTGGGTTTATCAGAAGGATGATGCAACCTGAGCCTCCACTGATCAGCTTTAATACAAGCCAAAAGCAGTCAAAATTTTCCAAGAATCAAATCCTTTTGCAGTTTTCTGCAGGTTTCTGCAGTCCCTAGGTTTTATTTCCAATTACTTTTTTTTCTTTCTGATAGCAGGAAGTATATTTGGTCTGAAGTGCAATGGAAAGTCTGCCTACATATTGCAAAGAAATTGTCTAAGGAGTTATCCATTGCTTGTCAGGAATGCCCTCAAGTACTTATCTGACCCGAGTTCAAGCTGGCAGTGAGGTATCTCAGTACCTGGTCTAGACATGGGTCTAGACACGGTTAGCCAGGAAGTTCCATCAGGGTGGTGGGCTTCTGGCTCCACCACCCAGTTCCTGAAGAGCCTGACCCTCTCTGTAGTCTCCTAATAGGAAGACATAAAAGATATCGTAGCAGCATCCACAATACTAAGCTATTATAATGCACACAGAAAGGGTGCTTAATGAAAGGTCAAGCTGTCTCCTACCTGTCCCCCAGCTCTCATGCTCACTCAGCCTGCTTCTATCTGTCATCTGAGTTTGCTGGGCTAGTTATTATAGCAATGTATTAACTAGGGCTTGAAATTAAGAAAAATGCTTTCAACTATAGTTCTGTAACACATCATAATTAAAATTAATAATTTACTTAGTGCCATGGTGCTCTTGATTACCCCCTGACTGCAAATGGGTGTCACCTGTGTGAGTCCAGGCAGCTGCTAAGCCATTGCAGCCATCCTGCCAAATCAAGGGGGTAGAGGCATCGGCAGGAGAGGGGGTTGTTAGAAACACTGTCCCTCTTGCTGCCTTCACAGCCATGCACAGCACCTTCACTGCTACCTTGTGCTCACCAAGTCTCTAGTGCCTGCTCCCTGCCTGCTTTGAGATGCCAGCCTGTTGTTTTCCCCCCCTAGCAATAACAAGGGCTTCCATAATTTCTTACTTTATTTCTTGGACATCTTCCAATCTTAGTGTGCTCATGAGATCCCTACCAGTGCTGGGCTGGGAGGGAGGGAGCTGGCTGAGCCCATGGCCAGGGGCAGCCTGACTCCAAAGTCAGTCATGCTACATCGATTTCTATCAGCCGAGGGGCTGGCACTCGGCCTTCCCAAGGAGATGTTACGAGCAACTCTATATAAAGACATAAAACATTTATAGCATGTGTAACCAGGCACTGCAGTAATATGCATGGATGGCAAAAAGCATTTTATCTGGGTCCCACCAGTCAGCAAGTGAGCAGCAGAAAGCTTTAAGTCTACAGAGCTTGTTATTTGGGGTGTTTCCATCCTATAATTATTTTAATTCTAGTTAGTACAACTACAAACGTTACTTGTGGCACCATCAACTTAAGCCTCAGCAAAACAGGTCAATAGGATGTTGCATTATAGCATTTCCTTTCATTGCTTTTAGGTTTCATATCTTGCATGCCTTTATCTCAGGCAGGAGTAAATAACTACATGATTGTTTTCTGCAATGGTATTTTACATGTCCCTTAAGCTTCCTCTACAAACCAAGTAACACACATTTTGATACCCATCTTTAATGGGGGTAGAAAGTGCTTTGTGTCTTACAACGTTTATGTCTCTCTGGGTGCTTCTTATGGCAGATAGCAGTTTTCCGGGGACTGACTAAAAGTGCTCAAAGCCATTTCCAGCCCACCCCCTGCAAGCAGCCATGGCTCCCCTGCCCATGGCAGCTCCCAAAGATGGGCTACAAGAGGAACAACCCTCCATTTACGTTTTGCTACTTCCCTTGCTAATGTGCATCACCCATGCAGATTTTGTATTGCATTCCTGTAGAGTAAACTTCCCCACCATCATGCTGCCCAGGAACCTGGGTCTGGGGTGTTCTGAGCATGTAGGCAAATACATAAATGAAGGCTGCTGGGCCTGAATTTCCATATGTACAAGCTGTAGGGAGATTATGGACTCTCCATAGCCAAAGAACGAAGCTTTTCCTTGGAAAAAACCCACAATCCCAACCTAAAAACCACCCACCACATTTCAAGCTCATTCATATACACTCCAAACACAGAGAACCACCTTCTCCTCTGCCCTTTTCTTTTTTGATCAGTAAGAACCAGGCCAGAGTTGCAGAGCAGAGCCAACACAGAAAGCTGTTGCTGCAGAAAATAGCTCCTCCAGTGTGACCAGAATATGAAGAGCTGAAAATTTGCAGTAAAAGGATAGGGGGGGGGGGAAGAAAAAAAACAAAAAGCACTGCAAAAATACATCAAAGCAGCCACACTGCCTTTTACCAGCAATTTGCTGCCAAGTCCTGTCCTCAGAGGGACACCACAGAGAGGTCTCCTGCCCTGCCCCATCATGTACCATCTAAAACACTTTCAAGGGATTGGGAAAGGCATTGGGAGACTGTTACAGTGCCTAACGTGCTCTGATGGACTGGTTTGGATGATGCTCTCATTTATCTGATTTCCCAGGTATGGGCATCATCAGCAAGAGGCCTGACTCAAGGCAGACATTTCCCCTTAGGTTGGGGCATGGGGAGGAAGATGAACCCCTCCACATGGCAGCCCCAGGCTCCAAGCATCCTCAAGGGTGAATGACTTATAGCATCTATAGAGGGCTCAGCCCTGACTACCAACCAGGGCATATTCCTTGCTGAAGCTGTTGCACAAATATAAATACTGCTGGGGTGTAAGAAAGAAACAAGGAGGCCGTGTCATCTGATATGCCCAAGACCACAGCTGAGGAGGTGGCTCTCCCCTTCCAGCTTCAGTGGGTACATGCGTATGTACAGATGCTGAAGCAGAGACTGAGGGATACCACCTTTCTATGCCCTGTCCTGGAGGACCAGCATCTGCTGGACCCATCAGCACTACCAGAAATGGAAAGGGGTGGCCGCAGCCTGCCTCAGGTATGTCCCAGGTGGTGCTGCTGGTAAGAGCTGCCTGCCATAGCTTACTTGCTCCATGGTGCATGGAAAGACGGGTTTGCCTTCCCCCAGCACCACAGGGGGTCACTGATGCCCTGAGGCTTCCCTCCCTGGCAAAAAAAGTCAGCCTGGGACTGCGTCGTGGTGCAGACCTCCCCCCCAGCCACGCTGAAATATCAACACCAGCAAACATTGCTCTTGCTTTAGTTCAAGGGCAGTGAGCCCAATATTGTTTCCCTTTCAGTTGCAAGCACAGTGAGCTAGGACAATCTGGCACATACTGACCTTGCTTGCTGGGGCAGTGGGTTGAGACAGATTGGTACCTCCTGGTCCCAGTGCAAGTCTCATGAGTTGGGATGATCAGGCACTCCTTAACCACACCTGGAACTCCTGCTGACAAAAAACCATACTCCAGACCCCCCCGACTTGATCACAAGCCCACTCTGAAAGTTGCTAAGATCACCTGACAAGAATTGTGGCCACAATGGAAAATTACTGACCAAAGTCAATCATCTTGCAACCCTATAAGTGTCAATCCTAAAGTGGGTAATCCAAGATGGCAGCAGGTTGTTATCCCATATTTCATGACTGTCCGCTGTTAGAAGCTGGCAATGGGATAAGAGTTAGGAGTTTCAGATCATCTGCTGACAGAAGCTGACAAAGGGAAGAGAGGGAGCGTAGTTCAGTTTTGACCACTGGGTACCAAAATTTCCTATTATCTGCAGAAAAGGAAACATCGTAATCATAGGTTAACCTCTATATCTGTTTGTGTGTAGGCACAATTTTATTTAGGAAACTGTCATAAGTCTCATGTGAACCTTTGCCATTTTTGAATCTTAAACCAAGTTGCTGTGTTGATTATAGCAAATTTTTTTAATCACTCCAATAACTGGCTGATGATTAAGTACTGTTAAAAATCATATAACCTAATCCCATCTTAATAAATCTTAAAATGCTGCTACCTTGGTTGTGCAGGATCTTAAGTTAACATCTGTGCCAGCCCTGGGTCCAGCCAAATGCTTGTCTGAGATGAGCACATGGCTCTGCTACTGCTGTGGCCTAACCCACCATTGCCTGGGCTTTTCTCACCTGCCTCTTACCCTAACCACTGCCCCCACCTCTTTTCCCTTCCCAGTCAGTTCACATGCAACAGCATCACCCCTCTTTCATTCACACATCCTGCCCTCTTCCTTCCTCCTCATTTCTTCTGCTTCGCAAGTTGGGCTACACCAGAAAAGGCAGTACATGCATCAGATTTTTCTGCATATCCTGCTCCATTTTACCTATTTTAAAGAGGTATAACTCGTTTGCAGCTGTTTCCATACAAGTTGTTGCTGCATGGTAAGCGCAAAGTCAGGTCAGCACAAAGAATTACAGCAATAATGAAGAAAAGACAGGGGAGGGGAAATGCTCCTGAGCATCAAGACTTCTGCAGAAGTGAGCAATAAAGGAAATATAAGCATGACCTGAGGAACAGGAGACCCAATTGCAACCTCATTGAATGGGAGTCAGGAAAAAAAACCATCAACAACAGCTGTGGGTTTGTAACAGCAAATTGAGCTCGATCAAGAGGCTACAGGCTGAGAATTACAGAATCACTTGAGTTGGAAGGGACCTTAAAGATAAGAGTTCCAACCCTACAGGCATGGGCAGGGACACCTCCCACTAGTGCAGGTTGCTCAAAGCCCCATCCAGCCTGGCCTTGAGCACTTCCAGGGATGGGGCATCCACAACTTCTCCAGCATCTTGAGCAACCTGTTCTAGTGTCTCACCACCCTCACAGTAAAGAATTTCTTCCTAATATCTAAGCTCCCCTCTTTCAATTTAAAACTGTTACACCTCATCCCATCGCTACACTCCCTGACAAAGAGTCCCTCCCCATCTCTCCTGTAGGCCCCCTTTAGGTACTGGAAGGCTGCTATAAGGGTCTCCCTGGAGCCTTCTCTTCTGCAGGCTGAACTATCTATCTCAACTCTTTCAGCTTGTCTTCATATCAGAGGTGCTCTAGCCCTCCGATGATTTTCTTGGCTGTCCTCTGGATTTGATCCAACATCTCCATGTCCTTTCTGTGCTGAGGACTCCAGAGCTGGATGCACTGCTCCAGGTGGGTTCTCACCTGGAGTGAGTGAGTAAAGGGGCAGAATCACCTGCTTTGACCTGCTAGACATGCCTCTTTTGATGCAGCCCTGGATGCGCTTGGCTTTCTGGGATGTGAATGCACACTGCTAGCTCATGTTGAGCTTCTCATCCACTAACACCCTCAAATTCTCCTCGGGGCTGCTCTCAATCCATTCTCTGCCCAACCTGTATTTGTGCTCTTACAAAGAAAGGGGAATTTATGGGACTCCATCTATTGTCACATATTACACATGCGGAAAACAAAGACACCCAGCAGCTCTGCAAGCAGCTCTTAGGCCTGGCTCCTGCCACCTGCTCCTCTATCAAACTCAAAATATCCTCTCTTGTAGATCTCTCCCACTGAGATGCTGCTGCAGCCCGAGCTACCAGTCTTCTTTGGCCACTAGTGTCCCTCCAGCAGGAAAGTCCCAAACAGCACCTCCCACACAGCCCCTGCTGAGCTTTTGCTCTCACAGTTCAGACCAGTGGTATTCCCAGTATCAATGGTTTCCAGATAAAATAAAATATCCCAAAGAAACACCTCTTCCTTAACACACACACACACCATGCACAATACTGAATCTTCCCTCTAGCCAACTAAACCCTGTGGATCTTTATAAAAATTTAAGTATTTTAACATGAACATGTTGCTTTCAAAAGCTTTTTTTTTCCTCTAAAACAAAAAAGTAAAGTCAGGAGTGTCACCTCCTTCTGAAAGGGAGAAAATGGAAGCACAGATGCTGTTTGAGCTTTAAACCCTTTAATACAAGCTCTCAATCAGGTCCTAGGAATAACTGCAGTTTTTGCACCCCCTATTTGGTGTCAGAGGACCACAGTCCTTTGAAAGGGTGTAACAAAGTCAGTGAGGAAGGAGCAACAAGGATGATCACGCTTACAGTAAAGTGTTTAAAGGAAGTGAAAAGCATTTAACTTGCTGGCCTATCATCAGGCATTACATAAACAAAAAGACAGGAGTAATTTCTGCTTTAATCCAAATTAGAGAACAAATAAGTCAGATAATGTTTCCTAGCACCAGCAAGAATAACAGTATTTAGAAATATTTCTGGCATTACAATCAAGGGCCAACCAAAGCAAGCTGACACTCCTCTGCTAGAAAGTAAAAAATCATATTTATACTCCACATGCAGTTCATATTTAATGTGTCACTCGTGTGGAGTCAGACTTCACATCTTGGAGACGGTCAAATGCATTTC
The DNA here is from genome assembly GCA_013400555.1 of Jacana jacana. Classification (NCBI taxonomy): domain Eukaryota; kingdom Metazoa; phylum Chordata; class Aves; order Charadriiformes; family Jacanidae; genus Jacana; species Jacana jacana. The sequence goes on along the minus strand of VZTM01010366.1, from coordinate 172,520 downwards.
CGAATTGCTTCATTTAACATCTCAGATGTCTGAGGAGCGAGATTCAGTAGCATGGATTTGCTCCTTCGCTGGCAAAGTTTCATCTCAAGGGAGATGATCTCACCACTGCATAAGATTATCATCTTCAGCACAGGAGAGAGAAACTCTTGTGGTCAGAGCGAAGCTACTTCACCATGGGTGGAGCCTGGCTGCCAATAAAACATGCATACAATGCTCAAGCAATAACTACCACCCCTCACCCACCCACATTTGCTGTTTCTGTGCTCTTTATCCGAGGATGCACTCAGTCAGTTTATGCAACAGTCCATCAGTGATTTGCCAAAATAAAGCCCATGCTATGCAAGGGTTGTCAGAGGTCCTACAGACTTCAAATTGAGATGGGTTTGATGTCCTCAGAGCCTTTTAATACCAATTTGCCTGCAAAAAAACAATGGTGTGGCTCTCTCCTCTGCCCATGCAGCTCTCTCACATCACCTGCCTGTAGCGGGAGCATCACTCCCAAGAGCATTTAAGATATCACTGCTCCCGAGCGGACACTTCTGTTGTGGACTGCACCTCCAGAAGTGGATGCCTCTCTCTTGGTGAGTGGGAGGGCTTGGATAAAATCACTAGGCTTAGCAGAAATGGGAGTGAAACCCACCTGCCCCCCTACTGCCTGCTTGCCCCTAAGCAGCCCTCCTCCACAGCAGGAGGGTGGCTGAGTAGACACAGGTCAGCTCTGCAACCAGCCCAGGGAAGTCATTCTGCTGAACACACTGAGGAAACACTCCCTCCTCACCCTGATATGGATGCTGCCCCTCACCCTTATTCTGGGGAAAATAATTCTTCCTTTGGAATAAGGGGTACCCTGTGAACCCCAGCAAAGTGAAGGGTCCCAGGTAGCAACACACCAGGTGCACTCATTTTAGACCATAACCTGGACAGACCACTCCAGCAAGAGACAGCCAGCTTCAGGGAAAAATAGCCACATTTTCCTACCAGTCAAAGCACAAACAAGTCCTTTCTTCACACCCTGAAGAATAGCTCCCTGAAGCTTCTCAGAGACCTTTTCTTCCACCAAAAAGAAGACAAAGCAAGACCCTAAGGCACAAGTAAAATGAAACCAGACAAGCAGCACTCTCCTTTTGCAGGGTCAGTGGGTTTGCTTTATACTAGCAGCATCCTCCCACCCACGGTATTGCAATCACCTTCCCAGCCTGGGGGGTGATCCCCATCCCACACACCTGGCTCAGGAGGAATGACCTCGGCTGGGCATTGTCCATGGGTAATCCAGGGAATTTTAGCAGCTGCTTGTATTTGTAGGGCTGGTATATGTAGGGCTTCACTGAGCAAAAGAAAATAGAGAAGTTTTTTTCTTTTCCTTGGCGCTAACAATACTTTTTGGAGCAGTTTCACAGCTGAAAATCAGTCGGGATCAATTTTCCATAAGAAAATCCCCTTCTCTTACTGTCCTTTAGGACAATTATTTTAAAAACACCACCTTCATCAAAACAGCACTGTAAGTAACACACCTTTGCGTTGTTCTCTTCATCCACTCTTTAGTATTTTTTGACTCTTACACCCAAGCCAGGCTGAAAGCAAAACTCACCTCAAGGCAAAACTGCCTCCCAAAAGCTCCTCCCAGAGCCACCTGGGTGTGAACAACCTCCCCTGCTCCCAGGCAGTGTTGCTGGGAGAAGAGAGTGGCTGCCAAGCATCTCTCTGCAGGTGAATGCACACCTGAGTTGGGGGGATGAAGTAATTTGTGCCCTGAAGCTGTACCACCAGCCTGTGTTGTACCTCACAAGCATGAAACAGCCTGGATAGGTGAGGGAACCGGCTGAGGTGGTGAATGGTACTGAAGCAGACTTCAACCAGGATTTTGGTTGAACTGTGCCCAGTTAAAGGTGCCTGTGTACAAACAGGGGTTTCTCATGCTTGGGCTGGAGTGGGACATGAGATCCAGCACCCTACAATCGTGCTTCAATTTGATGGTTTTTTATTCCACACCCCCCCAGCCAAAGCCCTGCTGTAGTTCAAGTGCAATTCCCCATGCAGGGTGACTCTGGCAATTCATGTCCGGGTCTGTTCCTGATCTGTACTGATCTGACTGATCTGTAACCAAAGCCATGCCAAAATAACCTGTTCAAAAATGGTGTAAGTGTATGCACAAACAGAAGTTTGTTTTAAAAACACTCCTTTTAGCTAAAGTGTAGCTAAAATGTGCCATTTCCTTCACCCAGGGTGTTGGGCTGTGGTGGGACTGCAGCTCAGGCTTCCAGCCCAGCTCTCGTCCCTGTCCTGCTGCTAAAGCTACCATCACCAGGTGTCACAAAATCAGAGAATATCAGTGCCCTTCCTGGGTTTAATTTTATTTTCCCTCTCTATGTATGGAGGAGAGCAGTCCTGCTCCCCTCCGCTGGATCTGCTGGCTACTGGGCCAGATGGATGCTCCAGCAAGCACAAACCCAGTTGCCCTTACAGTTTTCCTGGGTTTTCCTGTAAATTCACCCTGGGGGATTTTTCCAAGTGGCTGGCTAGGGCTAATTGCAGTCCTTTAATTAAGAGACCTCCTGCTCTAGGTACCCATCACGCAAGGAGCTGAGCTGCGCCCCAGACCTGGAGAGGCTTGTTTTTTTGGGGGGGGGAACCGGACACTCCCTGCGCTGAGAAGGGCAGAGAGCTTTTCCCCACCGTGGGTGGGAAGCCCACAGATGTCCGCGCAGGTCCGGGGTTGGGCGATGGATTCATGCGGCGGGGGAGCCTCCTGCTGGAGAGACCCGGCGAAGGGAAGGCGCGGGATGCAGGCAGTTCCCTCCCTCCCGGCAGGGATAAACGCCCTCTCTCACTCATTTTTTGGAAACATTTCCCCTCTGAGGCATCTGGGCTGCCATCCTGCCTCACCCTTCCTCCTCTCTAACCCTCGCTCCTTTGCCTCCAGAAGCAGAAGCTTGGCAGAAAACATGGGCTATCACAGCCACAGTAAGAGACAGCAGGTGGGCTGGCACCCTTGAGGGAAGGCCCAGGGCATCCAGTGCACCACTTGCGCTCTGCATTGGTACCACCCAAAAGCCATGGGAGCTGGGAGTGATTCCTGTCACAGAACTGGGTGATACTTCGGCTGCATCCCTGACATGGGACTTGTCTCCATCCTTCCCGCCCTGCCAGGATCCCTTATGTGGTGTGGGTTAGGAAGGGGCAGTGGGATCTGGAGAAAGGCAGCCCAGACATGATGAAGCACGGAGGACTGTGCCACAAAACACGATTGAGTGAGCTTGGCCCCTGCAGCTGTGAAGTGTTGGCACTGTAGGGATATAACAGACCTCTGCAAAACCAAGAGCAATGTGGAGTGGGGGGTGACTACCCTGGCATTACTTTTTTGGGGGCATCTGGTCTCGGCTGAGTCACACACCAGGCTAGGCAGGCTGCTGCTCTGAGCCCACACGGCTGCCCCAAACAGGGACTGAGGAAAAACTTCAGCTGAATTATGGGCTCTGACAGATGAGCTCTGGGGCTCTGCCAACACATCTAAGGTGTTACCACTCCCAGATGGCTGCTCTGTCCCTCTGCCAGGAGCTACCATGCTTCCTAGCTGGAGCAGGAGGAGGGACATCTGCCTGGGCTTCAGCCACCATGAGTCACTGCTGGCCTCCCTGTGCAAGCCTGCCTTTACTTTCAGGTGAGAGAATGGACCATAAAGCCAAGTTGCTGAGATGCAGATGTCCAGGAGGATGTCCAGAGGAACAAAGTAGCAGCCTGCAGCAGAGGGTGGCCCAGGTACATGAGGAACGTGACGCTTTGCTCGCTTCTGCTACTGCCAGGCTTGCCAGAAGCTTGCTTGCCCAGGGGTCAAAATCTGAGGAATGAGTGTTTTGCAAAATTACACCCTCGTTTACTGAGCACTGATTTCCCATGGCCTATCTACAATAACTACACCAACCCATTAGATTTATTGGGCAGTGAAGTCCTCTTCTTCCCTCTGGGATGCCTCCAGACCCGATCTCCCCGTATTAAAGAACTGCCTTCTTGGAGTGTTTTTTTTTTTTCCAGAGTGGCTCCCCAAGGCCTGACACAGGGGACGCAGCTTCTCTTTGGGCACTCTCAAGTGTGCAGCACAAAGCTTGCTTTCTTTCCTATCACGGTTTGGGTATCATGGGACAGAAGCGTCCCTGGATCATGCAACACCATTGCACACCGCAAATCTCGATAAATTCCCTTTGAATCCCGAGTCCTGCCCGTTGGCTGTGGTGGGTCTGAGGGTCACCTCCTTGACTCCCAGGAGTAAATACAATTCGCCTCGCTCCTTCTGGAGGAAACCAGCAAAAAGCAGAGCACAGAGCAGCCCAGCTTTATTTGTGTATTTAGCCCAGAAATGAATCCCATATACAGTAGAGAGTGATGTAACCCAAGCTTTAACTGTGTGCTTGCATCCTGGAATTAATTGCGGTGACGCCCCTCGTTTATTTATAGCGCTGCTGCCATTCCTGGCAGCTCCGGGCTGCGTTCCTTCTGCTGCCTCCCACCGGAGCCGCAGCACGGGCGGCAGCTGCGTTGTGTGTGCAGATCACATCGCAACTGCGCACAGCTGCGGGCCAAGGCAAACCCGCCCCGCTCCCTTGCTCCCCTGGCCGGTTATTACAGGAAGGCAGAGAACAAAGCGGCGGGCAGGCAGGGAGCTGCGTGGGGAAGAGTGAGACCAGATTCCTTGGCCAGCAACACCTAAAAGCTCCCTCCGCGGGCAGCCCAGGGTGGGTTTTGGCATGAAGAACTTCTGCTCTTGAAACAGGGCTGGTGGGACAGGGGAGCTCCAGGCTGTGCTGTGGGTTGGGAGGGGAAAATAGTTCCCAGCGTTGCTGATGAAGCCACATGAAGTCATGCGCGTTTTTCCAGCTCTGAACCAGCTTGCTGCCCCTCCACTGTGAACGGCAAGGGCAAAGCCCAGTGGGAGGGTGGGTGTAGAGGGTCAAGGGGGCCTGGGGGAGCTGGATGCGTTCTATCCCATGGCTGCTGCCTTCCTCACTCCCGGATGACATCCAAGTTAGACCCCCAACCAATTTGGCACGTTGAAGCTTTGAATGCATCGCTGTGGCTGGGAGAGAGGGACATCCGTGCTGGCGACACTGGGCAGCAAGCACAAAAAAACCCATGGGCCAAGACAGGGCTGGCCAGGTTCCCGTGGTGGGGCTGCAGCTCGAGCCAGGATTTGGCTCCTTCAGGGATTTCTGTCTGCTGCCTTCTGCCTCTACAGAAAACTTTTCTTTAAGTTTCTTAAATTTCTTTTAGGCAGGATTTTTACTGTGTCTCAAAGCTCCTGTAAGCAGCACACCTATGCTGGATGGCACGAGACCATGTGGACTCTGCCACATTCCCCTGCTCACAGGGACGTGGAACAGTGGCCTGTTGAAGAGCAGCTGGATGACCCCACAGAATGGCAGTGCCATTCCTCCTGGGGCACGGCAGAGCTGTTGCCTTTTAAAGCTATTTTAACACATCATGGCCAGTGTCTGGGGTGAGAGTGAAGCTTTCCCTTGGGGAAAAGCTTTTACCACCACCCTACACCCCTAGCTGCTGCTTTCTCATCAAAAGAAGCTGAAGGATAGAGGGGATGAGAGCAGTGACTGGGGCTGGAGTGTCACAGAGGCCAGGTTGCCACTTTTGGTCCCTTCACGCTATAGCTTCTGCCTCTGGTGAATGCCAAAGCCTGCAGCTGCTGAGTTCAGGAAGAAACAATCCACAGGTTCCACACATCAGGAAATTCCAGTTTTACACAGTCTGTTAGAAAACATGTACGACACAGTAATCAGATTTGTTTTATTAAAAAACTTGCAATAAAATTCCTTGGAATTCACCATCTTAACTTTGAGAGTTGCAATATTTTACTAGTACATAATAACACAGTCTCACATATTTACATTATAATCCTCTATATAACAAAAATAGCCATGTTGTACTACTGAATAATGCTTCCAAATATTAGCCTCAACATTTCGGTACTTCCCACAGCTGAGTCACTGTCCATGCTCTTTAGCATTTCCAGTACATAACAAAGCAAGAAGGAAAAAAGAAAAAAAAAAAGAAAAAAAAAAAAAAAAAAAAAAAAAAAAAAAGAAAAAAAAAAAAGGAAAGAAAAAGCGTGTGCCTCATGATTTCAGGCAAATCCCTTTAGGATGGCAGTTCTCCGACTCCCATGTTTTTCAAGAGAGATAAAGTGCATTGGAAGGGAAGATGCAGATGTTGTAAAGTATCAGCAAAGAGTTAAAGTATATTTGCAACAATATGTAATGCTAGGAAAAAAAAAAAGGAAAAAAAATAAAGGCTGGCTTCACAAACTGCTACTGCACTGTTTTGGCAACAAGTCCCAGGTAGCAGGGTGAGGAGGTGGGGACAAAGCTAACTACAGGAAAAAGAACTGCCTATGCGAATGCCACTGTGTGATTTTTGCCATGGTCTTTCACTTGGTGTTTCACAAACCGAAGCACAGCTGTCTGGAGAAAGGAACTTTTTTTTAACTTTTTTTTTTTCTTTTTTATGTGGAGACAAAAGAATCGTTTCCCCAGTCAGAAGAAACACAAGGTGGTCAGCCTGCAGAAACCCACTGCCTTACCAGCAAAACACCTTCTGTCAAAACTAGGCTTCCATCCTGAGGGAGCTGCAGCACAACCAGAGCTGCAGTGCCTGAGTGTGACAACCCTGTCACCCCAACAGCTTGCTGGGGCTGGCAGACCCACTGGCCAGGGGCAGGGCTGAAGGCCTCCCAGTAAACCCACTCCTCCCATTCAGAATGGATGAATTGGTGGATTTCACTGGGGCAGACCATTGTTTCCAACCTAGAAGCTATTTCGGCAAGCTGTGCACTGATCCCTATGGTATTTATTTCATTTGAGATTTTTCTTCCTTTTTAACCCTGGTGTTTGCTGGTCTGGCTCTGCAGCGTGTGAGAAGAGACCTGGCTGGAAAAAGCTCTGGAGCCATCACTGAAAACCAGGATACTTCTGCTCGGTTCATGAACTGAGTACAAATGGGATACCACTTTTTTTTTTGGTTTGCTTAGAAACTACTCTAAATAAAAATAATTATCTTCTGGAAATGGACGGAATGTATATTTTGACAAGTACAAAACCATTTTAAATGTTCACTAAATACAAGGAACATCTTGCTATAAAAATAACAGACCCTCCCACCCACTGTCCCCTCTTTACATTTCTAATTATAAAACGGTACAGTCATTTCAGGTTCCTAACATGAAACAAGAAATAAGGATGGTATTACGTACACATACAAAACATTTAGGTACTTGACATCTGAAATAACTGTATACATTCAGAGCAAACAAGCTTCTCGATCTTGCTATTGTTTTTAATGCTACACAGGACTGAAGAATCAAGAAATAAACAAGAAAGGGAAAATACGAAAATAATATTTCTTTTTTCTTTTCTTTTGCTTTTTTGCATTCACTCCAGAAAGAAACAGCTTCCACCGATTCACAAGTAAAACAGTTGAGAGAGACAAGATTAATTTCAGATGGAAGATTCATCTATCGGCTTTACATTCAAAATCCACATCATCTTTCATTCATCTACTTCTCACTTTGAAAGATAGCTCCAGCTCAGAAGGTTTAGGTTTTTATTTTCTCCCTCGAGACAGAAGTGCCAAGGAGAAGGAGGGGAGCTGAGCGTGTTTCCAGCCCGGCAGGGAAAGCGTGCGGCAGAGGGCAGCCGTCTCCCTCGCTCGCCGTCCCAGCCCGCCGCTGCCATCTGCTACGCAAACAAATCCAGGCTAAAAAGTCCATCTGGCGTTCCTCTTTCAACTGCAAAACTATCAATTAGTTCAGGTAGCAGCTTGGTAGAATGAAAGAAGTGCTTGTGTTAGATCAATTGTCCCTATTTAAAAAGTCTTCTAAAACAACACCTCCACCCTCATTTTCCCTCGCCCCCAAAATATTTTATGACATTGTTTTTCCCTGCTTGAATTAACCAAGCTGACTCTTCTGTCACGCTGGTTGTCCCATATATGCTCACATATTTTACATTTATATTTGGCTTCAAACTGGAAGGGGATTCATTTAGATTAGATATTAGGAAGAAATCCCTTACTGTGTGGGTGGTGAGACACTGGAACAGGCTGCTCAGAGGAGATATGGATGCCCTATCCCTGGAAGCGTTCAAGGCCAGGCTGGATGGGGTTTTGACCAACATGGTCTTGTGGAAGGTTGGAATGGGGTGTGGGGGAGGCGAGTGGAATGAGATGATCTTTAAGGTCCCTTCCAACATAAACCATTCTACTGTCCTGTAAAACAAATGTGTCAATGCTCAGTGTTCTTCAACAAGGCAGCAGTCCCGGTCAGCACTGGTTATGAAGCAGCTTGGCTGCCTTGAATCTGAGGAACCTCCTGGGCTACCTTTCATTTAGCCTTTCAGCTGATCTCCTCCCTTTGGTTGGCTCCTTTTTCCCATGCTGAGCCAAACCAGTCCAACCTGCTACAAGAGATAGGGGCAGCACAAGATGCAATAGAAGTGGCACAGCATTAGACCCCACAATCCCCCGCCCCTGCAGCAAAGGCTCACACTAGAGCAAATGTTTCCAAGAGGGGCTGGGGAGGAACTGGCTGGGTTTCTGTGTCATTTTAGTCCTGCAGAATGGATGCATCCCAGCAGCAAACCAAGCCTTCCCTCTCCTGTTTCGAGACTCAGCTTGTCCTGGCCCTTATTCCTAGCACACTGGTAACTTTGGCCCTACAACAGCAATCTGTAAGAACAACAAATGGTTAAAACCCCTCCATTATTGCTGTGTATAGAAATCCATAAATGACTATTGGTTTTCTTGGTTTGCACAGCCTATAAATTCCTATTCCTGGCTTATTTCAAACCATATGCTTACTCATGAGTTTTTCTAGAGAGAGACCACAAAGGAATGAGTGTCTTACAAAGCAAGCCTGGGAGATTCCCAGCTGCCCGGGCTGAAGGGCATGTCCCACTGTCAGGCATAGCCTCTATCCATCCTCATTTTGGTACAGACCAATCATCACAACAAGGAGCTGCAGTCCAGAGATTTATGTATGAAAACTTGTGCTCCGATCTTTGCCTTTCAACCACAGAATCTGGTCAAAGGACTGGGGCGTACAGTCAAAGACAAAAGTTTGTAAGGCAAAAACACCCTAGAAAACCTGTAAAATGACCGCACTCCAGGTTCAACAAGAACAGCAAATAAAGCAGACTTTATGTAAAATCTGTGCTGATGACTAAAGGTACATAGAAGTGTTAAGCAATCTGCAGATACCTGCCAGGGCAACCTGTCCATTTGCAATGGTCTTCTGAGTTAGACATTGCTCAAATTGGACAAGCATTTCTTTTTATTTAGCAAGGGGGAAAAAAGGGCAGGTTAACAGGTTTGACAGCAGAAACTTTAGATCAAAAAATGCATATTCTTTGAGAAAGATTAAATTCAGAGTTGGATCTGACTCCAGTGCTTGGGTTCATTTTGTTAACCATGTAAAAATGTATCCCAAACGAATCATTCAACAAGAGACCCACTACAGCCCTTCTTGCAATGACTTCCTCCGGATCTGATCCAGGGGTCATTAAAGTAGTGAGATCTGAGGGACCTCTTATCATATGTAATTTCAATAATTATTTTTTTTTCAAATTGCCTCTATAAAGCCTTTATCTTTAGTGCCACAATCTCCCTCATATAAAAGGTCTAAAATTGGCTGCTGTTTCTGGTTTCACTACAACACGGTTTTCATAGCCATATCAATGTATTTTTATATGCGTACATGGCAATTTAAGTCTATGGAATGCTTAAGGAATGAACTGCAATGCTGTGATTATCCTTAGCCTGGTTTTGAGGCTCTAAAGCAGTCAAAGATTAAGAAAAAACCCCAAACCTTCAGCAAGTGCCAGACCTGCGTCCCCACCAGAATGCGTCAGCTGTGGGGAAGGGATGCAGAGGCTGGTGCCTTGCACATCTGCATGCAAACATCAGGTTGTCTGAGTGCAAAAGTCTGCCCACATAACTTTTAATGTGTCCTACCCATTGAACAGAAGGCAGTTTATTGAAATCCAGGAAAATCAAATGACATGGAGAGCACAGTCTTTGCCTCTCCAAGTTTCATCCTGCAATCCTACCTGAGTGAAGACGAGCAAATGCTTCTCCCACTTGCTCATAGAAAAGAAAAGAGCCTCAGATGACAGAAGAGGAAGAATTTGGAGGGTCACAGGGTCAGCTTAAATGACAAGAGTGTCTTTCTGAGAGAGCTGCACTGTCATCTTGCCACCAGCCCTGTGCAGGAGCCACCCCTTTGCCCCACCACCAGTGCTGTGGGTGGGCAGCCATTGTGTAAGCCTGCAGAATAACATGTGTGAGCACTTACATGTTCATCAGAGGGCACCAGAGGATTTTGTTTCTCTCCTGGCTGTATGCTAAAGGCTGCTTTCCCTTCTGAACAGGCAGCATGTTGTGTCCCCAGCACTGGAATCCCACATATTAAATGCTGGAGCCCAAGCTTAGTGGGCAACAGTACTGAGGAGTCGCACAATGCTCAGGATGGGACTATTATTGCCCAAAGTTGCAAACTGGGAGGTTTAATTATGCCCTGTGGGGAATCTCAGCGGAGAGAATCATGTAAGCAAAAATGTGCATGGGCACACAGATCTGCAGAATTAAGGCTTTCATATGTGTTACAAACTTACATCTGGGGGTCTTAATATTATGGAGCACCTCAAATTCCAAGGCATTTCACCGATTATATATACAAAGAACATTGTCAGCCAGGTCCTGCTCTAGGAAACCATTTCCATTTGACACAGGGGTTTAATTACACTCATAGAAGACCTGTTGAAAATAGTATGATATTAGTACAAGTCCAAAGTGCTTTTCTGAAGAAGAACGGACTAAAACATTTACTTAAGTGCTTTCCTAGGTTCTGGCTTCAGAGACAAGTAACCTGGCTTTGCACTCATTATCACTTAACAGCACTCAGAGCTGTAGAACACCTGAGGACAGGGACGGAAAAACATCTTTCCTGAGCACAACTGTAGGTAGAACCGAGTAAACAAAAGCAGAAAGAATGCTGACCCAGATTTGCCAGGAGGCCTCTTTTGAAAGACTGCAGTATGGTGATATGTAAAACTGTCTCACCCAGTCTAGCACCCTGCCTCTGCCAGTGGCCACCTGTGGACCTCGAGGGACCACATCTAGCATGGGATACTTCAGAAAAGAGCAAGCATGGTGCAATCCTTCTCTGAAATCCTTCACTAACTCCTAGAAATACAGGCAGGGTCTCAGTTACCATCTATGTGATGCTCCTTTGAGCACAGCTCCCTTTAATGACTTTGCTGGGAGTTTTACCTCCTGCCTCGCTTTTCCACAGACCTTGCTTGCTCTGCTGTGCTGTGGGTGACTCTGCTATGGCAACAGATAATTGGTCAGTCTACCCATTGAGATTAATTTACGTTTGTGAAATAAAACAGTCTCTGAGACAGCTCCTCTGAAACCCAAACGGTTTGGCCAGGAGGTTTTTGTTTGTGTGCTGGGCTGCAGTGGGTGGATGTTAAAGGATCACCGACAACTTGGACATCGTGTTTGCGATATTCCTGTGACATGTAGCACCCAGGCTAGAGAACGATTTGTACCAGTGTGTATACTTTCCATAGGAAGCCCTGACTGTGTGTAATCAGCTTCACTCTTCCCCCTGCAGTCATTTGAGATGAGTTTCATTCCCGCATCAAGGGCCAGTATTTGGTGTAAGCACCACTGAAATCCCACTTCAGCATTATTTCCAGAGATTAGGTAGAGCTGATGCGGTACCTTGTGCAAACTCCCTTGTGTAGGGGAGGATTTCAGCATCGGTTCCCTTGATGTTGTGGGCCTTTCCTATAGCAGCAAGGAATAGAGAAGACATTAAAGAATAAGGAAAAAACAATTACAGAACCACCAATATTGGCAAGACTGATCTAGCTATGCCCTCTGGGATGATCCCTAACTTTCTTTTCAAACCAAGCAGATTTCCAGCTGCCTGTATCTCTTTAATTAAACAAAAGATGTCCTTTCAAATGGCTTATAAAATGTAACGGCACATTTCCGGATCATGGTTTTGAAGGATGATTAGGCTGTGCTCCTTTGCCTCAAAGTAACCCTGCAATTTAGGGACTAAGAACATCAAAAAAATTAAGCTGTAAAATGAACAGAGTTCTAATTGGACTGAAAAGCATGGAGTATAATTTTTCCTTCTTCCTGTACTAAAGAAGTGAGCCGGCCAAAATTTTAGGGACAGTTCTGAACACATTTGTTGCTGAATAGGATCTGACAAACCCCATTTTGGCTGGAAGTTGGTTTCCACATCTAACAAGTAAATCCACAAGGAGATTAAATGCAGCAAGAACCCTAACAGTTGCATTTTGAGATGCTGCCATGACACTATCAAGTCAAAATGTTTGACCTCTCCATGACATTTCGATGTAAGATGAATTGTTGATTCTGTGGACTTACTCAGGAGGCAGTAATGTGATTCAAATCATCTGACTGTCAACAGAAACCATTTACTCTTGTATAACAGTCAACTAAAAATGCTTCTTCACAGTTGAGTATTTTGGCTGAAAAACAAAATCATACACTGAACAAGTAACAACAAGCTTTTCCCTGGAAAGCAGAGCTCAGGATGAACTAAATAACCGTCACAGGTCATTAATATTTAGGTGGTTTGATTTATGTTAGATCTGTTTATTTTCAAATTCCCTCCCCTCTACCCCAAACATTTTGGTATATATATCTCTATACAAATTGCAGGTATGCCTTTACACTTGTGACAATGTTGAGAGGGACTCTGGACGGCAAGGAACCACCTGAACTCTTGCACTGGGTGACAAGCAGGCAAAAAGTGCCATAAGAAGTGAAATGCACTAGGGAGAAAACCCCAAACCAAACCAAGAAATAAACATTTCAACCAACTGCCTCCTGCTTCATTAGCAATTTCTGACACTGATATCAGCACCTCCAGACCCTTTCTAAGAATATTCTTGTCATCCATGTAATGCACAGCTGTTAACAAGCAGCCTCTGGAAACCTCTCAGACACTCCTTTAGCCAACCAGCCAGATTTTGGTCTGTAAAATTAAGAAAAGACATGACATTACACTAGATCTTCTTTTCCAGCTCCTGAATTGTGACTCGAAGGAAGGCCATCAACGTACTGACAACTGCTAATGGCATAAAATACAGCAAAGGACTGCAAGGATGGAATGAAGCTTTAAGCTTTTCTCTCTCTCCTTCACACTGTACAATACTCTAAGGAAAAGACAACATAATGCAGTTTGAACCCAAATCTCAGCAATCTGTTACTTCAGAGCTCTCTTACAAATAAAGGCCTTCAGAATACACAATTTCCAAGGCTCCCACTTAATGAGAGCAGGCTTCCCATTAATGCAGGGTGCTGGCGCAGCATCCTTCTGAAGCCATGTGTACTTCACGCAGAAACAACAAGGCAATGATCCTGGAGTCAGATCATGAAGTGACCAGCTAATGGGAATTCAGATTTCTGGATTGAGCTCTTGAAAAAGCTGGGGTCAGTCAAGAAAAAACAGAGTGTCCATCCATAACAAACCATAAACAAACAAACATAACATACATACCTCTTTAAAAAAAAACAACAAAAGAAACAAACCCCCAATCAAACAAGTGTAGAAAACACTCAAGCTGTCATTTCAGTTGCACATTTACGAGCCACTGAAGAGTTACATGACTGCTCTCAAGCACGTGGGTAAACTGGAAGCGTTCATCTCCCGTGTGAACAAAATGAACAAATGCAGATGATGAAACCGCATCCAGGCAGACACAACTGTTGCTATTGCTTTTCGTGACCATCTCAGAATGGAGTGTGCAGGAGTGACAGTGCTCTGGAGGCATGTGCATGACTGGTCCAAATCCTAGAAAGCTGACTCGGTCCCGCCCTGTGTCCCTCCCCTGTAGTTTAGTGTTGGATCTCTGTTTGTTTTTCAAGACTTCACCTCTTCGCAGTCTTGATCAGTGGAAAGCTCCACATCGGACAGTCCAACCTCCATTGCCATAATCAGTGAAATATCTGAATCACTGCTGACTGCTGGCTCCTGATCATCTGTGAGGGTAGAAAAGACAGGAAAAGGCCATTACAGTCATGTCTTTGTGTCAACGTATTACTGTTTTTCAGTTCTGCAGATGGGACCTAGAGGTTTCTCCACTACTGAGGTTGTGCTTAGATTCCAAACTTTGCTCTTACTCAGTAACCGTCCACAGCATTTCAAAAACATCAGAAAGTTCAAGCCATCTGTAGTGAGACACATGATGACAAATTCCTGGATAGGTTACACTTTCTTCTCCTAATCCTCCCAGGGATCTCCATCCAGGGCCTGCATCTCCATGACCTGCTACCGGAAACTTTTAAGAGGGAACTAGGCTAATGTCTGGAAGGAGCAACATGGTTGTCATTAGTTCTGCCCCAAGACTCAGGACCACGCTACCTGCCTTCTCAGGTGCCTTCTCCCATTCTTTTCCGGTCTCTTGTCTATTCACCCTTTCCTGTGATTTGAAGACACCTTGCAGGGTCTTGATCCAGGTCAAAGGTTTCCACCTTAATCCACCATGATCCCAAATACGATAAGAGTCAGATTATTGACTTTTGCCAAACTGAATATCCCACCAAAACTACCAGCATAGGACTAACAACTTGTTTTGGTTTTGATCCCACAGCCCTTACTACATATGTATTTAGTAGCAGATAAGGCCAACAGATTTTGAAGGGCTACAAGCTAATTTCCTTTCAAGAAGAATCAGGAGAAACAAAGCACATTGGATTTCTGGGGATATTTTCGAAGGCACAAAAACCCCATAGTTGGCTGAGTGCCTGTGAGAAAAAGCTGATGGTTCATATTTTTAAGTGGTTTAATTGCAATGATGACATTTATACTGTAACAATACAATGTATCTAAATCCATGACATTTCTCCTTTATATATTTTAATTTTCAGACAATAGAAGCAGAGCTTGGTTAACACTAAAAAGTCTAAAAGTTGAATATCTAAGAATTAGTAAGTAAGAAACATTTCAGAGGAGCCAGGAAAATAATAACTCTTTCCAGTTCAATTACTCACTTGAAGCTAAGTGAGCTCAATTAGTCTCCTGTCAAGAGCTGCATGATTTTAAAATCTGTTTTAGAGGAAAAAAACCACGTATTTACTTGTGCTGGGATTGAGAATAATGACTGTGTTATTCAAGCTGAAAGAGTCAGTGCTTTCCCTTACAGTCCTTCCCAATTTTTACTGTGGATTATTTTTATACTCTCTTGATTGCAAGATAAATAATTAATGCATACAACCTCTTTATATCTGTGTATTTTTTCCCCCTATCAATATGACAGTAGTAAAACATTTCAACATTGCTTCTGACTATGAATGTTTCCACTGGAGGTGAAGGAAGTACTTACGAACTGAACGATATCTCCTGCAGACTTCCATTACATTGAACCATTAGGTGAACTGCTAGATCTAAGAATGCAAAAGCTCATCACGTATACCTCCAAAACCTACAACACCATCTGTAGTGGTAACAGCTCCCCGAGCCAGAATGGTGTGGTTCCAGATCACTGGGTTATTTATCATTCCTCTATACCGAATAGGATTCTTAAAAACAACAAAAGTGATGCTTTAATGGTAACCTAAAAGCAAATTTGGACTGTGCACGTGTATTTGCATGACACGGTTCCCGAGGCTCAGCCATGGTAAGCTGCTGCTTTGAGAGAAAGATGAACTAGCTGTGCAGGAGAGAAGGGCTGGCTGAATGGTGGACGGCCATGGGCATGCTGAAGAGGCAGGCTGAGCCAGCAGCACCAAATGTCAGAGTGTCAAATGAGAAGCGTTTATGGTGCCGAAATGTTATTTCAAGAATTGATGTTTCTTCTAGGGTTGCACAGCTAAAAAAGATCTCAACTGAGTTCAAGACAGGCAGATAGAACAGAAGCAGATTTACAGCTCACCCTACCGTCTAACCCACGTACAACAGCACCTGCTTTCCAAACATAAAAAACCTTATACAATTATTCAAATTCTTGGATCTTGGTCTTTCCGAAGCGTGGGCTTCATAGTTTGCCTTCTTTGGGACTGAAGTGTCGGTCAGTAGGAACAATGACCAAAGAATCCTAAAAATGCTCATGCCTATGCCTTGGCATTGCTTTTCCAGTGTTGGCAATATGAATGCTCCACCTTTCTTGCTGGCTAACAGTGCAGCGGTTCAAAATCCTAAAGCTACAGCCTGCTGCATCAGCGGAGCGGGGAGAAAAACAATTGGACATCACCACCCCTTACACCTTCCCTTTCAGGGAAGGGGCCAGCACTGAGATTTCTTTGGAAACAGCAGACAACACAAGGAAATCAATGCATCCCTCAGGATTACCTGCTTGCTCTTGTAAACAGGAGTCCTACTGCTGACCCCAAGACGCACAGGACGAAATGCTGGGAGGCTGCACAAGTGACACCAGATACGGATCAGCTGTAGATAACTCTGGCTGCGAAGTCTACAAACGGCCTCGCTGTGGCTCCCCCACACAGGCTTTCTAGGCTGTAGTGGCTTTTTAAAATTATTTTTTTATTTTTTTTTGGCCAGCTGCTCAATAATGTGAGCCAGCACAGTTAGTGACATTTGTTGAAGGTAAGAAAGCCTCAACTCAACTGCAAGTGCCAGGAGCTTAGCCTGCATTTTGCATCCCTGCTTTTTAGATCCTATTTACAAAGACAAAACTTAGACAATCACACAGCTGCTACAGACGGTGCTTGACTCGCTGTTAAGAACTTCTATGACCTTTTTACAAGTTTTTTGAAATTTGCTGTTTTTCTGAAAGCCCTGAAGTAAGATGAGGATCTCAATTTTCAGTGAAGATCTCAGTTTTCACTTAAAAATAAATTAATGTCAAGAAGTAGGAAGGAAACAAAGAGTTTAAAAAAACACACGCCAAATTTCTAGACAAATTTGCTGTTGGAATATCTGACTTGTGATTTTAGAGTTTGGTTTGAGAGTGGCAATCCTGTCTAACAACACACACTGTAATACTTCCACCATGTTTTATAGCATTTCATGCCACAGGGATAAAGCCTTTCGCTTCATTAAACAAAAGGCACATCCCAAGCTGCTTTTCAGCCTGAGTGCTAGTGCCTGCAGCAGGCAACTGTAGACCTCACTGCCACATTCCTCTCATGTCAGCGAAACGCAATACACCACAGCACACTGCCGACATCCAGACAGACTTTTTCCACTCACTTGTATTCCCTGACACACATTCATTTGAGAAGTGCAATAAAACAAACTCCTTCTCTAGCCAACATTACTTTAAATTTAACTACGCTGATGCAGGAAGACTATCACCACGCAGATATGGAACTGCCCTACATAATAGTGGTACAGTTGCAAAGTTCATGAAGTGATGTTTGTATTTGAGTATAATTGAAATCGAACAAGAATGAAAAGAGCTAATTACTCTGATGCAGTAAGAATAGTAAGATAGGATTGCACACTAGTAATAGTTATCTACTGCTGCTGCTACTCTTAACACTTTGAGTAAGTCTGTAGCTGTTGTACACTAATAAATATTCCAAAAGGAAAAGGTCAGTTGATGAGTTTCTAGGAATTTGATACTGATTGAGAGAGTCTTGGGGGGGGATCTAAGCATCCTACAGTCAGTGAAATGTGCATTTACAAAAACAATGTGTAGGTAAGCATAGAGGCACTGGTACAAATTGAGATAGGAGGGCGGTGGAACACTCTAACAGGTTGCCCAGGGAGGTGGTTGAGGCCCCTTCCCTGGAGATCTTCAAGGTGAGGCTCAACGAGGCCCTGGGTAACCTGGTCTAGTTGGGGGTGTCCCTGCTGACTGCAGGGAAGTTGGACTAGATGAGCCTAAAGGTCCCTTCTGGCCTAGACCATTCTATGGTTTTATGATTCTATGATATACCTGTAATGACCCACTCAAGGATGAGGAACAAGCTGATGTAACTGTGGTGGGTTTTACACTCACAGAGGCCTCACTCCTGCTCACCATCATGCTCGTCCCAAGGAGGCCACATCTGGCACTGTGCTCTGACCTCCCTCGGGCATGGGCCTCTCCTAAAATTGTTCTGGCTTGCCCTAGAGATTTCCTCCAAGCTCGTGGAGCTGGAAAAGCTGCAGAACCCCACAATTGGGCTAAAAGGTCCACGAGCCATTGTATCCAGGAAACCAGCAGAAAAATAAGAATACACAAAAATGTTACGCAGCAGAAGCTTCTCAGCATTGAATGCATATAAAGTTTGTCTAAGATGACAGACCTTTTTCCTTCTATGGGCCTTCAGGTAGCTCTCTGCTATTACACCGATTTGTGAGTAAGCAGAGAAGTATCAATCATTGCATGTCAAATGAGAGCTGCCACCAAGTGTGTAATTTATCTACTGAAAGTGTAACTAAAGCCAGCAACCTCCTATTCTTGTGGATTAAAAACACAGGCCACAGCAATAAACTATTCAGCCGGGACTCGGTCTCCCCTCCTTCATTTATCAGCAGCTCTCCGTGAACTAATTCAGCACACTCAGTCCTGCTCCACACGCAATTAAACTGTTGAACAGAGCTGTGCAGCTGCTAATGGTTTTCTCCTTGTGAGAGTCACAGGAATCAGAGGGTAAGGAAAAGCTGTTACCATGCTATTGACTTAGGTATAACCTATTTGCCTAGCTATAAAGCTGAGCATTTAGCACAAGAGACAATTCTTGTTTCGTGCACATCTTCCGATCTTGGCGGTAGATGCCCAGTTTTGAGGAGAAATGAGTAATTGTGGATTTCTTCATCTAATGAAACGCTGTGAAAAAATTATCAGTTTTTATCCCACCCTTAGCTGACAGAAATTGTACAGAAGACAACGGGGCTCTGCCTAAAACCTTGTTTTGACAACAAATACACAGTAAAACATGGTTTTGATTTCATTATTTCACATTCTCACTACTGTGAAATACATCTTTTTTCAGCGCCCTTCACTTTCTGAAGATACAACTAAGACAAAACATGAAACCCCTGGTGACAGGTATGCTCTTAGGTATTGAAAATATTGAAAAAAAATATTGAAAATTTATGTGTAAGTGTGAACCTTATTCCAGTCTGGGGCTCACTTCTACTAAACAAACATTGTCCCCAGTCTAGAAGCATTTTGCTCCAGAAGAAACCAGAAATGTGACCACCTCCTGGGGCTCTGAGAACCATTAGAGGCATTGATATGGGACCTTTATCTAAATGGATTATGTTCAGCAAGAAGCCACAGTAAACTGCCAACACAAGCAGTGTTATTCAGATTTTGTTTCCAGTATCAGAATGACCAGAACACTATTAATCACATTTGATTTATGACAGGGAGAGACATTTCTAGAGCCCCAAAGATTTATCTTTGTCTGCCCAAGAATGCACTTTACCATTACAAAGTTTATTGATCCCTCCCATTGCAGCTTTGCCACAGCATCACTTTGCTGCTTACAGTCTAGGAGGTGGAGCATGGTCCTATGAAGTTCGTACCTCAAATGGCAACTCATTCCACAACAGTACCAATCAAATTTATTTTATCACTAAGACCCTCTTTAAAAAAACTACCAACTCTGAAAATTATTCTCAAGTTAATCATCCAATACTTCTTACTGGATCATTTTGTAAGTAAGTCTCAAATTCCTTCCATATCATCTTGATAATCCTAACACTTTAGTAAAGGCCATAAATGTGCTAACAAAACAACTGAAATAAAACACATGAAAAAAAGAAAAGCCTATAAAATCTCTAACACAAAAGAAGCGATGGGAACATGTTTGAGGAGAAAGGGTTATAAAAAGCCCGTTACTAGTGCAGTCCTTTAGTACAGAGAGGCTAATAAAATGGATAAAGAAGTCTGGCTGGCTACAATTGAGAACAAAATACTGGGGAAATATTTTATTGCTGTTCCCTAGCATCAGAGAGAGACCAATCTGAGCAGCAAGGGGAAAAAGTACTTGAGCATGGTAACTGCTTATGGAATAAAAGGTTAGAGTTTGTTCCCTAAATAACAAGCCAGAGCTCTGCGAATGTACTAACAGCAACAGGGCTTCATCTGGAGGATAAGGCAGAGAAATCTGAAACTTACTACAAAGAATGCCCAAACATCAGCACACCAGGACAAAGTACATGCCATGACCTGGCAAGGCTGACTCAAGACAACACCTCAAAGATAAAAGACCAGAGTACCTCCTAAAGAAAACTTGGCATTTTCTTCTTACTGAGTGAAAAGGTAACAAACTTTCTTCCCTTAATCTTTTTCTAGTATATATGTATTGGGAGAATATACAGTGTCTAATGGAAAACAACCAAAAACATAGTCTTCAAGCCCATCTTCAAGCATCCTACAGTATGAAGGGATAACATCATTATAATTCTAGATGTAAGTTACTGGGATGGAGAGTCATGACTTATCAAGGTACTTGTTGATTCTGGGTGCCCAGTTAAGACACCGTAAACCTGGTTTTTCAGTTACAGCATTCAACCAGCATACAACCTTCACATTGCATGCCTCAAGCATATCTTCTACTAACGTCAGCTACAGCTGTAAGTACTCAGCAGTTCTGGAAATCATATCCCAGCGCCTCAAGTCAAGCATCAAAAAAAATGAAGGGGAAATTATTAGTAATACAACCAATTTTCTGAAGTCTAAATTTGGAACATTTTGTACTTAAGCAATAAACTTTAAAACCAGAACCAGTTACCCAAGGAGATATTTTGTGTTTTAGCAAGACCAATAAACTCATTTTCATAAATGGCATAGAAAGTATCAGCACACAAATACTCTATCCAAAGAAAGGGGAAAAAATGTCTGTCCAAATGAGGACATGTGATATAAAACACATGGAGCTGATAGCAAACACATTTGCAGAAAGCTGAGCAAAAGGGGAAGAACACATACCAGATGTTAGTGCATGGAGACAGTTGGATCTGATTGGCTGGAAAAGGAAAGCATTTTTTAAATTTTATATCTATATCTATCTTTAATGAGTATATACTAGCTCCTTGGGATTTTGTTCATGAGTCAGAACACAAGGCCTTTGAAATTCGCAGCACGTATTAACATTATTTTAGTAGTCAACACTTTGGAGATCTGACTAGTCTCTATGAGAGGCTGGCTGACATTTTGGGAACTCTTGATCAGCTGTCCTAGCAGGAAGCTGCCAACCCTCTTTGTGCTATAATGAACATGCCTCTGCCAAATATGACACAAGAAAATCTAGCATTTTTGCTTTGAGTGTACTTTCCTCTTTCTCCTTACTCTATGGGTCATGCTTATCATGTTTCTGCCCTGGGACCAGCAGGGAAATTCCTTCTGTGGCCTAGATACTGCAATATCATTTTCTCTTCCTATGATTAGTCTATTCTCTTTCCTATTGGAAACTCAGTCAAAATAACAATCAGAAAGATTACCTGAAGAGTCAATGGAGTCATCATACTAAGGTCTCTTGCATTGACCTCTATGCTCCTCACATCAGTTAATCCCCATATTCACGGTCCTTTAGTTATCTGCACATCTGGTCTTATTCACTATCAGGTATTTTCTTTCATCTTTGGCTGACCCCATTCTTCAGTCCCACATTTTCCCCTTCTTTCATTGCCAGATAAGAATCATCCTACTTCCTTCACAAAAGGGCATCCAGCCCCTTAAGCCTTTGCAAAGACTCTTTTCCTTTTCCCTCGAAGCCTTCCCACTGCCTGGACGAGGAAAGGGACAGTGGGATGGCCACTGCACACCCTCCTTACCATTCATGACTGGCCATCCTCAGTGCTCAGATACTGCCCCAAGTGCACATCTGGTCAGGACAGCACGGTCTTCTGACGCCAACAGTAAGTGTCACAAATAAATCTGAATGCATTTCATTCAAGGTACAGCCTGTTAGAAATTATTATTATTTAGAACATGCAAAATTATTCATGAATGTGATTGCAAATCAGAAAATGAGATCTCCTGTAAAAAGAGAAAAGGCTCTGAAGCACTGAATACATGTACTGTAACTACATGACAGTTTTGATTCTCAAGTACCTTAGTTACCCTTTTGTAATATATTAAATAATCAAAGATTGTTAATTCTGAAAGAATTTATCTTTTGGTAACATCCTGCCATTTTCTACTCGACTCTAAGAATCCTAAGAAACATTGGATTAAGTTTTCCATTTCACGTTAAACACAAAGCGTGATTCAACTCTTCACTAAATTCACTCACATAAAGGTCTCTTAGGCCCAGGCGGAACTACAATCACTTTTTTGTGCAGTCCCAAGCACTGCTACCAACACTTCATGAGCAGTTATTAGTCTCTAGTATTACCATTATTATTTCTATAATGAGATATATATAGAGAACATCTGTATCTCTCTGTATGTTATATCTATACTATAATTACTATTATTCTTCCATTGAATTTCTCTGTTTATAGACCAAGTTTCTGACTGAGCTGAAGTACAGCTCCACGCACCAGCAGCATGACAGAGCCCAGCCATGGAAGTCCAGCTCTCCTGACCTGGCTCACCCTCCTGCCACCTATTCCGAGTCAGTTCTGCTATTCCTTTAATCAGCCATGGAGTTGACTTAATTTCAAAAAGTGCCTGCAAACTACCTTGGCAACGTTTTTTGCTGGGCTAGCAGCTGAACTGGTTGGCTCAGTCGCAAGACGAGTACTGCAGCCAACTCCAGGAAAGCATCGTACAGAAAGACAGAAGGGAAGGACCCCCCTCTGCCCCCCTTCTCCCTCCCCTGGCTTTGCGGTCAACATCTGCAAGCTGTCCCTGTGGTACCATGATGTCATACATCTAAAACGTCAGGTGTGGCAAGGGGGCTACGTTTTCACTTGGCTTTTTTAGCAGCTGCTGAACAAGCAGGTCTCCTTGGTGTTACTGCAAAACAAATACCATTAAGTGATAAAGTTTACAAAAATCATGCTTCGTCGTGATAACGGTGTGCGAGGGATACTGCAAGGATTCTTCCAGGGAGCAAACTCTTTAATCACACCACCAGCCATCTGAAGGGTATGTGACAAATGTCCAGTTAAAAACCGTCTGTACTAGCACGTGTTACACGCTACATGGCCTCTGGCAGGCTGTCATAATAAAAAAACCTTTATATCCAGAAAGTATAATCACACAATTTAATGGTCTGCATCTCAGTTTCCATGGGTGAGTGCTTTTGTAACTGAACTTTCTTATTTATATTTGAAAACCCCATGTCAGCAGCGTGCTCTGCTTCCTGCAAGCCTGAAAGGAGAAGGAAATTGCAGCCTGACTCAGACACACAATGTGCTGGATTGAACGAGCTGTGGTGTAATGGTAAGAGAAACTTCAGTTCTGTTCGAAGGAATGTAAAGAAGAAACGTCCTTTCACAGGGTGATTCAGAGATGCCTGGCCAGCACCACAGAAATCCCCCAGAGCAGTCATACTGGAGAGGTATTGCAATACCCTCAAGCACCATACAATACCAAACCAGAAACTCAAATGCAAGCGAATGGTTTCCAAACCCTTTTTCTCTGGTGTGGTCATACTGCAGAGGGGGATCCCCTGGCAGAAGCAGCTGCACAAAGCCACCTGAGATTGCTCCTGCTCAGAACTGAAGAACCCTGCTGATCCCTGCCCTGCTTTGCCCTGATGCTTTGTACCCTGCTTCTGGATGGTGGAATGAGAAAAGGGGTGCTCAGCCCACACAGGCATGCTCCTTCCCTTTAAGGCAACCGAAGAACCCATCCCAGAGCACCTGTGTCTGGCTGGTGGCCGAAGCTTCCCACTCCTACTTTAGCTCATGTGCAAGGTGGCTAATAGCCAGTGAAAATCTGCATGGGGGCAATGAATTCTGAGAACTTGATGTGAAACGTGGGCTGCTGTGACAAGCAGAAAGAAAACCATTTCTGCATAATCACTATGAACTGCTTCCTCAATTACAAGTATGCACACAGCTGTAACAGTAAACAACAGCTTGCTTTAAAGACAACTCCTGCTAATTTTTGAATGAGGGGGTTGGAAAAGCTCATGCAAATTTGGCAGAGTTTGTCTGTCATGGCAGCATGTGCATGATTTTCAAATCCATCTCTTTAAATATCTTTTACTGCATAAGCTCTCAAAAAAACCTAGGTCACGAGCAAAGCCCAGTACCAAGGAACCATATGCTGAACCTTCACCAGCAGTTACACTGAACATCCTTGTGCAAAGACGTCACAAAAATGCCTGTGCGTATATTAGAGGATTAAATGAGAAAATGCACAAGGAGGTTGCTGAGAAGCTCAACAGTGGTGGAATTACTTGGATAAAGTGCATGTGTATCTTTGCAGAATACTCCAGGTTGGAAGGGACCTAGTTCCAACTTCCCTGCTGTGGGCAGGGTCACCTTCTACTAGACCAGGCTGCTCAAAGTCCCATCCAACCTGGCCTTGAACACTTCCAGGGATGAGGCATCTTCTCTCCCTCTCTCTCACACATGGTCCTACTTTCCTTTTCAATGCTGCTAACACTATGCCCCATCTGAGATCTCCAGGACATTTCCAGGATAAAGGAACCCAGCACCTCCTGGGCTCTTGAACTCCATGCACGTCATTAGGAACCCCTTCTTCACCATGCATGTCGGTCATGCTTAGCTGAAATTTAATTCCTTTAGAAATGGCCATAAGAAAAGACCAGAGATGTCTTCTCATTAGATATGAAAGAAAATGCACAGTAATCATAGAATCATAGAAACACAAGGTTGGAAACGACCTACAAGACCATATAATCCAACCATCCTCCTGTCACCAATACTACCCACTAAGCTACTAAATCATGTCTTGTAGCATCTCATCCAGACAGTTCTTGAACACTGCCAGGGACAGCGATTCCACCACCTCCCTGGCCAAAAAAATAAAACCAAAAGAGAAAAATCCCACAGTGGTGATGGAGGAACCTGCATATTGGATATGTCCCTTTTACTGCTGTCACTAGCAAAATACAACTTTTAACTGTGGAACTTTTAGCTTAAGGGAAAAACAGTCATCCTTTTTGTTTTATAGAAGTAAACAACATGCCCAAGAATGGGCTCTGTTGCAGCAACAACTCCAATGCCTGAAGCAGGGCACAGCTGTGGGACCGTTGTGCCTGCCTGGGCAGATCAGTCCAATATTCAGTGGTCATACATCCACACAACTTCAGCACCCTCCACGCTACCCAAAGGCTGCCCACAAACAACAGACGTGCAGAGACCATAACATTGTGTGTCACTTTTCTTTTCCCCCTCTGACACCTCTCAGCAAAATCAGTGTCTTGCCTCCCACCAGCCACACATGGACTTGCAGCATATGACCATTTATAGTCTCCTGTTACACGCTCACATTCCTACAGGACTGTGAGGTACAAGCCCCCCACAAAACCGAGAAACATTTGACCAAACTACACTGTTTAGGTTAAAGATCAATTGTCACAAATCGATAAAACAGAGAACGCACACCAGAAAAAGCACCACAACCCGGAGAACATATGTTCTTGAACTTCAGAGTCTAACCCAATTTAAATTGGACAGCTTAATTATATATTTTGTCATAGGCCATGGCTTATCTACTTACTGTTTTTCAAAAGATAAAGATTGATTTCAGTGCAATTCAGCTGCAGAAAAATCTCCTCTAATAAAACCAACCCAACCCAACCAAAAAACCCTAAACAGAACCACGAAGCCTCAACCTGACAGCGTCTCAATGACTTTGTAAGAAATCCCCTGTTTAAAGGCAAAGCACGTGCTTTTCAGTCTCACAAACTCCAACAGGTACTGGGCGATGTGGTTGTTCTTGATGGTGGGGCATCAGCAATAGTACAATATTCTGCAGACAGGTCTGATGCATGTATTGGAATAAAGTCAGAACCTGTGCAATTGAGCCATATAGAGCTATATATACTCTATAAGTATATATATATATATACCCTATACTCTATAAGTATATATATATACCCTGTAAGTATATACTACTGCTGCTATGCTAAGATGTGCACATAGGTAAACAGGCATTTTTCTGTATACACAAAGGGGATGAGACAACTGACATTTTTTATTTCTGCACAAAGCATTTAAGAATTAATAGAACGATAAATTAAATAAAATAAGAACATCCAGCTTTCCACACAGAAGAAACAGTTTCAGCCATTTATATGTGCATTAGCAGGGAAGAAAAATAATGTGACAAGATGAAGTGTCACCCCTTAATTTCATTAGAATTGCAGCATTTTTTTTTAAACAACTTCTAGATGCTTTCAAAGCAGCACATTCTACTAATTTGAATCATTCCTACGGGCTTATTACAGCATTCATACACTTTTCTACCGAGGCACTTAGGATAATTAAACAAATTCTGCAAGGCAGCTTACTTTAATATTCAGTTTTGCACAATCTTTACATAAGGAAATTTTATCCTAATTGAAAACAGTGTACATGCACTTCATTTCTGGTGCCCTGTGTTCAGATGCACTCTTGGTAGGTACTTGTGTCTGATCCTCCCCTCATACACACACAGAAAGGACAGCCTTGACCTTCACTGAGCACTGGGAAGCACTTAAGATGAGTCACGACCAGCTGTTGGAGGTACCATAAACATCTCTAAAATCACTAATCTGAAATGCTTCACCGTTTTCAGATTTTTCATCTTAGAATCACAGAATCATTCAGGTTGGAAGAGATCCTTGGGATCATCGAGTCCAACAATCTGCCCTACTCTACAAGTTCTCCCCTACACCATATCCCATATCCCTACCATATCCATCTTCTCTGTATTTTCTAAGAGATGTTGTTTTAAAACAATAGCAAGAAAGGGGGGATAGTGCAGAAACCGTGCTTCACAATAACTTCAGTAAAACAATTCATTTAACACATGGAGTATTCCTCTTTACTTAAAAAGGAAGCCTTAGGAGACTTGCACTGGAAGGGATGTCCTGGGTAGTTGAGTCTACTCTCCACAATTGTAGTGGCTGCACGATAAAATCCCTTTCAGATTTGCTAGCAATTAGCATCATTCACCGTACAAGGTCCCCAGCTACTTAGTTCATCTCTTTGCCAGCGCAGAACCACAGCCAGATGTCAGTTAAAAGCTATAATATCTGGTTTTCAAAAGAACCCTTCATGCAACACCAACCCACAGAGATTTAAATTTTTTATTTCATTTTTTCACATCCTAAAATGACAGATGAATTCTGCTGCTAATACTCCTTTCTCTTAAGCCTCACAAACCTATCAAACCTTGCAACTTGTTTCACATTCCTCTGCAATTATGCAGTTTTTGAACAGGAATTATTTCAGCTCTGATCTATTCTGCAGCCTACTCAATAGTTTCACCACCAGTAACATTTTCTACCTATGGTTGTGTCCGGCTTTCTGATTGAGAAGTGAATCTGACCACGGCCACAGTCAGAATTCTCCCTATCAAGACGTGATCTTTTGTACATAAGACTTCCTAAAATGAGAGCTTCCCACTATCCGGATGGTCTATGTGCCAGGAAGGTCCTTGTGTGCCACAGGGCAGTTGTTAGCAGAATGTGCCTCCTGCCAGGCTGTGGGTCACAGGGTGCAAAACAACTTAAACCACTGCTGACATGTATGGATTGGCAGGCAGGGTATGACAATGTCAACACTGGTGAAATCTAGAAATCTTTATAACTGAGCCTGAGTACTAGCAGAAAGAGTGAAGTAGATCTGTGCAGCCAGAAACAGCCCAGAGTTTCCAGCAGGAACATTTCCCAGGACTTCCTGCTAACTCCAGCAAAATACTGATTTAATCTGCCTATGCAAACTTACTTTTATGAGAAATGTGGCTTTTTTTCATTAGTTTAGAAAAGTAGGAAAAATCCCCCCAACAGAGACTGTAGCAAAACCTTTTCCTTTTGGAAAAATAAAGCCTCTTAAATGTCCTTTGGATCTCCTTTAGCTTGCTTTCTCAGTTTGCATCAAGAATTTATCAATATTTCTTTGTAACCAAATGCATTCTATAGGAACAAAAAATAAGCACATTTAAAAATCATCACAAGCACATGAAATAAGGAGTAAAATATAACAAGGAGATATATAGAACTTCCTCCTAGAATTGTTTATTTATAAAAGCCCCAAATGTTATTGTTTGTTGTAGCAGGGCTAGTGCACCAGATAAAATGCTAACGAGCCTGGCTGTGTGTATTAATGCACGTTCACAGATAAGGCAGGAGTACAGAACAAACTAGAAAAGCATTCATAAAGGAAAAAGGTCAACAGTTTATCTCTTCTTATGTTCATTTAAGAAATTCTAAATCATCTGATGCCAATCTCCTTTCTGGAACATTTTTTTGATAATGTTGCAATAGCTCGACTTTTTCTTTTTTTTTTTTTTTTTTTTTTTTTTTTTTTTTTTTTTTTTTTTTTTCCCATTAAAACATAGATCTTTGATCTGCCAGGCCGGGCCCGCTACATTCAAATCTTGTCTGAAAATACTTATATAAAAACAGCTTATGTAAAGAAGAAAAACAGAAATCAGCCTTTTTAAAGACTGAAACCAAACTAACGAGTGCTTTTGAGTTAAAAGATTTTAAATTAATTCAACGTGAATGTCCCTCTGATTCCCTCTGTCTCCTTCCTGCCTGTCTCCCTTTCTGCCCAAAACAAACCTTTATGAAAAAGAACACAGCACAGTTTTATTTGACCTGAGATGTGAAACCAACAGTTTTGCCTCTCCAGCCTAAAGCAAGAGTGCAAGTATGTTCCCTCCTTATTTAACTGGTTCCTTTTGCTTTCCTTGCTAGTGGTTCACACAAGTAACAACAGCAAAAAAGATGAGCTCCATTTTCTTGCTTACAAAATGCTACATATGACAATTAAAATCCAGCAACCAGGACAATAAGCAGCAGTGATATCAACAAAAAAGCAAACCCAATCTCACCTAAAGGCCAATAAAGATGCCTAAAAGTCACCTCTGTCCTAGCACCCAGGATTATTTCTCACTGGTCAAGTGCCCTTGGAGGCCTGGGTCTGCGTGGTAGGAAATACAATAGGGACATCAATAGAGACTAGGCTATGTAAATCCAGAGCCACCTGGCATTTCCTTTCAAATAAGCTTGCAGTCACAATCTGGTTTCAGCTGAACAACTTCTGGCATCAGAAAATCCCCCCCAACCCTTGCCCCAAGCCATTATTTTTATCAAGGACTCTTGCTGAAATGCTCACCAGAACATGAGAAAAGCCATGACCGACACCCATTTTCAGAGCTTCTTCTTGGACCAGTGGAGGGGAAAGGTCAATTTAAGCTTGAACAAAAGGTCAATTTAAGTTTGAACAAATTGCAACTGGAATTTTACTAGAAAACAGATTCATTAGGTCATTTGGAAACCACCGCTACCATCTAAACCTCCCTAACACTCTACAAGTGAAACTTAAATAGGAACAGAGTTATTTTAAAACACCATTTCTCTGTATTAAAACATTTCTTCTGTGTTTCAATGTTTCCAGTGAATATATAATTCTCTTCCACCTTCTTTTGAGTTCTGAGCATTCACACTCTTCAGAGAGGCAGAATAAAGAAATACTACCCTATGCACCAATATGTACCTGGAAAAGTAAGAATAAAAAAAGCCCTCTGAAAACCTAGAAACCAACTACATAATTTAAAAAAAAATGTAAATGACTTTGCACCGGTTCATTATTGTTTCCCTTGGGAACACTATTGTGAAGTTAGATTCAAAATTTTGTGACATTAATTTTGGCTTTAACACCTTCTGCCTTTCCTTTTCCATCCAAGTTCTTCAGTTCTTTATTTTCAACTCCTCTTACTGAAAAGTGGTAGCTTCCAGAATTTTCCCAGGCAGTTTCTAAAGAATATTTAGACCTTGTGAGCTTTTAGAAAAAATTAAAGATTAAAATATTGTTATATTATTTATTTAGTCTGGAAAGAGGGCTTTTAGAAGGTGAATATAAAGTACAGCAATTTTTCAGTTTTTACAAGGGAAGTGGACTTGCATCTTTCAGTCATAATCAGGCAAAACTGAAAGGATCCATTTAAAAAAAGAAGAGATAGAAAAGGTATGAATTACTGAAAAAAAAATGTAATTGTTTCCACCCTGTAGAATATGCAGCCATTACAGTAGTTGAACAAGGCACTTTTTGAGGGTGAACAACTGAAAATATAATCTTTCTATCATAGTTTTTCTTCAAAACTGTTTCCTTTGAAGTGTATCTTCAGGCTGCAGGTTACTCAGCAGCTGGGAGCACACGTTACACCTCCCAGAGTAGGTTGGCAGAGGGTCATTTTTCTAAAAATCTCCTACTCTGAGACTATTTCAGTCTTACAGACCTTCTCATGCACAGAAAGACAATTTGCTGGTGCCACCAATATAAAAGAAAAACAAACAAAAAACCAATTATAAAGAAGTAATAAAGTTTAGCAACATCTCAGCTGAATTCAATATCTCATGCATATGGGGGCAAAACCTGAAGCAAGGCAAGTCATACATACCTGACATACCACATTTGGTGGCTGTCTCCCAAAGACACATTGGCAGCTGAAAATATTGCGGTATTTAACTATCTGCATAAGGAACTGGCAGATTTTAAACCCCCTTTGTGTGATTTTTGCCCCGCCCCCCCCCGAGATGTTATAATTTAATAAAGCTATTTTAGCTAAATGCTTTTCATATTCTGACTTCACCAGTGGTATCTCTGTTCTATACATTTTCTATGCAATTCTCCTGTAGGAGTATGTTTTTTCATTGCCTTACATCACTATGCTACCTAGACAGTGGCCAATGGAGCAGAAACTCACCACATAGATCTACAAGTAAATTGTTTTGCACATTAATGTGTGCATTAACATAGGGTTTAATTACTGCCATAACACAGCGTATGTTCCTGCCTACTCTCCGAGTGCCTCAGATATGTTAGCATAAGTTAAAATGAAAAGAACAGTCAGAGTTATTGGCTAAGAATAGAAGAAAAGAAAGGCCAAGTGGGGTGGATATTCCATCATATCTCTGCTGGGTTCTTTGGAAGCCCAAATATTCATTAATACATCTCTGATGCTATTGTGCACTCTGCTGAGTACAGCCTGAGTATATTCCTCAGGATATCAGCCTTGTCACTGGGGTGGCAACGATGGCATCTAGTTGGGCTAGAATATAATCACGTGCGTCCTAATTTCAGCTTCCCAAAATGTGGGCGCTCAGCCATCTCCCCTGTCCCCCACAGACTCTGAGGTAGGAGAAAATCCTCTCCTAACACTCACAGCCAGTAGTCGGATATCTCCTCTTGGATGTTGGGCTTGACTTGTTACCTACTTATTTTCTCATCGGTCGTGTTTCCTATAAACAGTCATAAGCCACTTTCTCCATCTGGCCTATCAGTTTCAAAGCATCAGTTTCAGGCACTGTTTTCACTTGAAATTTTTTTTTTCCGGCACAATAATAAGTTAAGTCCAACTCCTAAAGATTTAGTGAGAACTCTCACTTCTAGATGAAGTGACCTGGTTACTGTGGTAACCCTCAAGGAGCCCTGAAGCATCCTAATTTCTGCTGGAGTTGAAGATAAGTAGCAAAAGAGTTGTTTCAATGGGATGTGACTGGTGTTTTATGAGCAAATACTACCACCAATTTTTCTGTTCCAGGCTGAAATCATATGTACTAGACACTGTATGTGGAAATCTGAGCTGCAGCCCCTAGAAGGATCTGGAGAAAATTTAAAGAGGAGTTCTGGATGCTTCTTGCAGGCCAAACATCTCCTGCAAGACTATTTATCTATCATACAAAAGCCACCACACAGGCATAACCCTCTTTCACATAATCTTTCACATACTCTCAGCCTTGTGTTTTTATCCCCCCATAGTCACAGCTGCCTTTTCGCTGTCTTGCAACTAAACTGATCGGATTTGTTTGCTTGCCCTAATTTGCTCTTACTGGTGAATTTTTCAGAAGCGGGGTCCATCCACTACTACCTGTGCATGCAATGACTGGTGCAGCAGAGCCTGAGTAGTACAGGTGAGTGCTACTTTTGCATTGCTTATCTGCCTGAAATAATGGCAGCAAGCAGCAGCACTGACCCTGGAATCCTGCCTTTCCTCTCCCTGCCTGGCTGGAGAGCTGTTGAACTGTCTCTTAATTCTTACTTTCAGGTGCTGATCCAAGCTGCGTCTCCCATTTGTCTTTTCTCCTGAATTGGTCCGAAAAAGATTCAGCATCACAGTAGCACACTGTATCTTAAACAGCACTTCCTCATGATTTCAGTGGAGGCTTTTGTGTAAAAACTGATGAGAATGAGAACTCCACAGACGTTAGAAATGTGAGAACGAGTCCTAAATAATCAAGCAGATTGTATGCAAGATGCTGAACATCTCTTGCAAGGCAAGGCTTTCATTCTCAAGTATAAATCAAAGAGATGAGCTCATATTAAGTCATCTGGTCTCTCTGCAGTTCAGATTTGTATTTTACTCTACATTGTTTGTTCATTTTGCTTCTAAAGTTTTCGTGTTCAATGTTTTATCTAGCTGTCTGCTTATGACAGTGAAGGATAAAGAAAGATATAAGCTATGTTATCACTGATCCCAGTCCTCAGATCCCCTTTTCCCCTGCATGCAAGCAATGTACATTCAGAGCAATTGGGAATGATATATCTAAGGACACGCTTGTGTACCATCACTATTTTTACAATGGCACTTTTCCTGACTGAGTTTCATCGTCACAGATAATAAATCCTTTATGTCTCTCATATTCACTGACCATTAATAAAATGCCTGTATATTCAGATATGAGCATTCAAATGAGATTTGAAACTTCATGCTTACTTTGCCTATTTATCCTCATTCCTGGACAAAACAGAGCTGTATAGGGTCTAGCTGTGCCTGAGATAGTGTGCTTGCTTTTGGCAACAGTGTTTTGAAAGCTGGCTTTTACGTCCCTCTCTTCTCTTGTGCTCCATATTTCTTTCCTCCTGTTGTACTGGCACAGCTACTTCTGGATCAGGGAACTGATCCAAACAGGAAAAAGAAACAAACAAACCAGGAAGAAATTAGCTCACAAGGTAGCCACACAACAGAAGGGCAACATGGAGGCAGAAACAAGTAATCTGGGACAGAAAGAGGCAAATTGGTAATTGCCACTGCATTCATATGTAGAGACAGACTTACAAATGGAGCTTCCACTACTGAAGGAGAACATTTTCTTCTAAATCTCTTCCTAGAGTCAATTATTGAGAAAGTTTCTTAAGATCTGCAGCCTTTTTGGTATCCTAGGTAAGGTCTGTACCTACTGCGCTCCCCACCTGGGCCATAGACACAGCTCAGTATGTCTATAGGAAAGGGGGAAGATTTGGGCACCGATGGTTTCATCCTTGCTCTGTACAATCTCAATGTACATAGCAGATGTGAAACCAAAAATAAAAACAAATTTAGACTTTAAATTTGCTCCTTGCTTCACAGCATTTTTGTACATCCCCTTTTGCAATTTGCTCTACAGAAACACCTCGCCTGTGTTTTGCATCTTAACATATGGAAAGGAAGAACAGTTTTATAACAGGAAAACTTCACTGTCCGTTCACAGTCTGGTAGGAGTCTTGTGGGTGCATGTAATAATCCAGAGCACATTTTTAGGGCCAGTTAGGTTTCACTTGGTGACTCTTTCAAACCACCAATGTTATGTTAGCGCTGTTGTGAGTCTCAAAAGGAATCTAGGACCTCAGCTCACTGGAATTTTCTGTCCGTGATAACTATGTAATGCAAAATCCGCACAAGCTTTTAGCAGAGTCAACAGGACTTATGTCATACTCCAGGCACATGGGACCCAATCTGCTCAATCTTTAACTAGGTCCCATCAGTATTCTGTCTCCAAGACACTGTTAGGTACTAATGCAAGTGTTAATAACTTTCCATATTAACTACTGTCTAGGGAGTTTTTCCAGCTTTTCCTCCTCCTTTTCATTCTACCTAAAAAACCCCCTATTAATAGCAAGGGGGAACAGTTAAGTGGTTGCAAGACAACAGCGGATCAGATTCTTATCATACATTTTCATCCACTTCCAAAGGCAGATTATTCTTCACAAAGACATTTTAGACATATATATACAGCTCAAAATAATTACTTGAGAAGTTATATTAATAGATTTAATGAAGAGCTATTAAAGAGACTTGAAAGTGTCCTAACAGTCACGATAAGCTATACATTGACAGGGCTTTATGGAAAGAACAAAACAAGAGGCAGAAGAGGAACTGCTGGTGTTCTCTCGACTGCCCACACTGCTGTGCAGCCCTCCAAACTTGGTGGACTTTGCAGGTGATATGAGACCTCGGGGGACAGTTTGTGATTTTTGGACTAAAACCCCTGCCTATGTCTGTAGTAAAATTATTTATGGATCTTCCTCCAACCACAGAGACAGTGCTGGTGGGATTTCTTAGGCTTTATGCAGTGTGATGAGATATCCCACTGAAGACAACATAAACTTCAGAGGTGTTAAGCAACAGAAAGCAAAGACTTAGGCAGTGCGCATTATCTGCTGCAGAAATTAGCAAATGTCACATGGGTTGAGGGAGACGATTAACCATGGATGCTATAAAAGATTAAAATAAAAAAATAACTATTTTTTTCCCCTACAAATGTCACCATACAACCTTTAAAATATCTAGATGCTACTTTTCCAGCAAACTACTTTTAAAAACTTTATCATTCAATCCCATCTGAGCCTGATCCAAAGAATATTGCAACGTCCTCCTAAAATCCCAAATCCACCTTCTACTCCTCCAAAGCTGGTGCAGCTTAGAGCTTTGCCAACTTTAAATTTTAGCAAAGTCCAGCTGACACTCACATCATCTGCAGAGCAGGAAATTCCGCCTGCACTGAAATTTCCAAAGATGTTAGCATTTTGTATAACTCACTACTAAAAATTAGGCAACACAGGTTGCTATGATGCATTATTGTGGAAAAAAGATCCTTATCTTATCTTCTTTCATAACCACTGGTGAGCTGAAAATTAATAGGGTCAAAGCAGGAAACTCAGCTGAGGTGAACTCATGTATTTCACACAATTTTTTCACCCCACCCCCACCCCCCCCCGCTTCTTTTTCCAACTCAATTTTTTTCAATTTTTCCACCCATCCATTTTCAGCAACTGATTACAGAAATATCAAATTACAAGACACTATCCCAGGATCCTGAACAAAATCACTTCACAGAGAGCAAACAGTCACTGAGACTAAGTACTGAACAGACTTTGGGCTGTAGATATGCCCGAGGGACTTGATGAAGGCTTGAATTTTGGTAGAAGCTAGCTGAGAGAAACTGCTGGTCCATTTTTAAGCCCTCGGTGCTGCTACACAGGAGATGCTCGGTTTAGCAAGGAACCCGAGGGATGGGGCCCTAATGAAGTCCCATCCAGATGTTCATAGTACACCATGTCGCCAAGGGTCCCATGGAACACATTATCTATTCAGGAGCACAGGGAGGAAAAGGGGAGGGAGAGAAAAGAAATGTCTGCTGAGAATACGCACAGAAATAAAAAGAAAAGCCCTGACTGAGTTCCAGAAATTAAAATCTGGCCCCACTGAAGTAGGTGGGAGCTTTGCCATCATATTTCAATGAAGACAGGATTTCACCCGATGTGAACAGTACTCTAGAAATATCCTCCCTCCCAGACACACTGTGGGAGCTCTTCTGGCTCTGGATACTCACTGGAAACTCAGAAAGAGGAATTAAACCCCAAACAAGGACAACAATACTGGAATGATTAATCAACAAACAAAAAGGTTGCAACAACAATCAAGCAAAAAGTACTGCAGAAGTGGGTGGAAAGAAGGCAGCAAGTTCTTTACCTCCTGGACCACTGAACTTTGCCAGGAATAAGGAGGGATGTAAGGATTTGTGGTGCTGGGTACAGGGTGCCACGTCAAGACTGCCCTGGAGGCAGTCTGCAGATTCACTAACAGGAAGAAAAACTAGCACAAATTCAGCCTTGGAGTATGCTCCTGTCACTAATGCTATATAAAGAGGCCAGAACCTAGCAACTTCAGCAGAGATTCCTAGGAGCAATCAGCGTCATCACTCACAAATTCCCAGGCAGGCTAGTTCACAGAAAGGGCACACTCAGCAAGCTCTGCAGTTGTGCAACTATTGAGGATTCTGGAAACAAGAAATACAATCCCTTAACACAATAAAGTCTCATCTATATGACAGCTGTGACCCAGTTATTTAGCCTACAGTTGCTCTCTGATTTAGTTAGTATTTTGGTTTCACACCACAACTATACAGTGGTCCTGAATGTTCCCCTTTCACTGGCTTAAGAGTTCAGGCTGCCTAAGATACCAAGTTCTACCTTTCAGAGTGCCTGAACATCCCAAATCCACGTAAGTTAGCTGGAGGGACAAATTCCCATCACCGCTGGAACTCAGCCCCTAACTTCTTTTTGCTGTGCTGCAAAAAGGCACCAAACGGCACCGCTTCTGAGAACTACAACAAATTGCACAACTTTGGATGCGGTGACGACATCATGGAGACCTGCACATCTACCTGACTGATATTTAAGTACTGTACTCCACTTTGAGTTAAGAAATCCAGATAAAGATTCATGTCTACTTATGACTGATGGGTGAACAACAGCAGCTAACCATGAAACCACAGTTCTCTGAGTGACTGTGTGTGACAGGCACAGTGTAGACAGGCACACACTAGGATTGTGAAGCTCCCAAGGTACTTTGAGCTTTTCTCAAGACCCCTCTTTCCTCACAAAACAGCTGGAAAATCTGGCTTTAGCAGTGAATCCTCAGCCAATTCTGTGATAGTATGAGACTCACCACCTTCCCAGAGCTCAGGCCATCTGTGAGTTTCCTCTCCCTGCTCTCTTCTCCCTCTCTCAAGTAACCACGGAAACTTCCTCTTTCACAGTCCTTCCCTAGACCACGTAGCCAGCCTCTTCAGGTGATGGAGATCTTCTGAATCTCCATGGTTTGCTGCCTCACTACCCGTGTGCCTGGACAGACCACTGGTCTTGGTGCGAGTTCCTTGTCCATGGGTTCTGCTCACAGCTCTTAGGATTGTCCAGCATTAGTGACTGCTGCCCAATGTCAGTAAAAAGCAAAAGGTAAACCAGAGGGTATGAAGGGAAAATAAAGCATCTCTGCAGTACTCTGCTGGCTCAGAGCAAGTTTTCCACCCAGTCACTTAGCTAGCAACTTGGTAAATGAAGAACAAATGTGTTTGCACTGACACCGATCCTTCTGCAGACTCTGGAAACAAAACTGGAGGGGAGGAAAGTGGCTGGAGAGTTACTGAGCTCTTGTGCTCCCTGGCTGCCTCAACACCATTGTTACCCCTGATGACAAACCAGAACTGCTACTTGGTGTGCCAAGATCCAGGGATGAAAAGCAGACTACCCCTAGTGCTGGGCTTTGCACCAGGCTGCCAGCTCCTCTCAGCGTGTGCCATGCAGCTCTAGGTGTGAAGGGCACACCATGGCCCTCCTTCCCAACTTCAATAGAAGACCTCGTAAAGAACAGTGGGACAAGGACAATTATCTGACAGAGGAGCTACTCACTTCAGGAGTGCTAAGAGGGGACAGCCCAGTCCTTAGTTACATTGTGGTACCATGAAGTAAAATCTTTCCTGCGTGATTTAAATCGGCCTCAAATGCATTTAAAACAATTACTGGAAGGAACAAAATAACATCTAGTTTTGAACAGCTCTTGCCAGCGTGGCCTGTAACTTTACTGCTCACCCCTTGCTGGCTCCAGGACTTAGATCATAAAAGGACCAAACCTGAAGCCAGTACCTTATCCACAAAGAGAGACTTTAAAACTGCACTGCTGGGTCACTTGTGGCTAAGGTCACAAGTCCATAATTTCCAGGAGTTATTTTCACTGCCATGACACTGGCTGCAATATGAAGGAAAATGTGATTATCAAGTCTCTCCACAGAGTAATGGAAAATCATTTCAGCCTAGTCCCCTCATTTCTCTCTTACCTTTTACACATCATATTATTACTTGCCTTCTTTTTCACGTCCAGGCCCAAAGTAGTACCTAGAAACGGTTGAAAATTTATAATTTTTCCCAGGACCTGTGCTGACTCTGTGTGCAAACCTATATTTTATCACATTCTTCTACCTCCCTTCAAGTGTATCTGATGATTTTCTACAATTCTCTTGTCAATACTAATACACTAACTGGTATCAAACAAATGTGTATTTTCTACTGATCTGCTATTTTACCTAAAAATGAGAATTTTAGACTTGTACAATCCACACTCAAAACATCTGACAACACTCTTCTTAAGCTGTCAGAAGCAGATTTTCAACAAAGAACATCGTTTTCAGGAACAGGGAGACATGCAGACATTTTGAGAGCTACTGGTTCAAATGGTGCCCCTTAAACAAGTGAAAACTAAACATACTGAAAACATCCAAAATTATCCTTTTTTTTTGGTACAAATTGGCAACATTATTTCACTATGCTCAGATTTTCAATACAGGAACTCTGACCATCAATCCTTCTGAAATGAGGAGTTAAGTATGGTTAAACAACCAGTTGATGCAGGAAGATAAAGGAAAGGCAAAACCAGAATTCAACATTCTCTTTTTCTTGAGTGAAAGCAGTAAAAGTGATTGCAGCATTCAGTGTTTATTTTATGATAAGCCCATAAGAATAACTTCCACATGGTAACACATAGCCCAGTAAGGAAAGAACACACACCAATGTGCTTCACAAATAATCCAAATGATACATGGCAGGTAATCATGGTGAATGGGATCACTTACTATACGCAGTACCTGAAGGCAACTGTAAGTTTGTATTGTCTTGTGTTGACTGAAATAGCTTGTTCTGTCCACACAGGGGACTCCAATCAGAGTTTGCCAGTCAACACACTGATTTGCACACTGGCTGGAAGCATTTGCATCATGAGATGATGCTTAAATTTACTTACTTACCCTGTAGATTTTACCCTGCAGAAAATCGCTGTGCTTAAAGTAAGGCCATTGCTCCAGTGAAAAAGCCCCCAAAGGCCATTTTTCTCGCACTAGAGATTGGTTTGCGATTCAGGTTTCTAAACATTTACTTCAGTGCAAATTCTGCCAGAAAGAGGAACTTACTGCTTGTTGTGAAGTTACCCTCCCCAACCTGGGGAAAGGAGTCTACGTCTTGGATGACTTGTAGTACTCCCACAGTCCGCACTGGGGGATCCAGGGCTACAGAGCTCTCATTCACTGTTATATCACTGGCTCCCGTTATCTGGTTGGTTGGCGGTCCTCCTATGGATGCTTCCAAGTCTGGAGGTATATCATCCATGCAATCTGCATTTGGCTAATGGGAAGGAAGAAGAAGAAAATCGAGCTTTTACCTGATAAAAAGATTGAATTTACCTGTTCCCACTTCTTCAGGGATTTTTCACTTTCTTTCAGTACTGAAAATGGCAACATACAATGAATAAACACGCACAATTTGTTTGTTTTCATGTACTTAAAACTTCTTAATACAATCTGTTGCAAGAAAGAGACCCCAAGTACGCACTGGAAATATTCAGTATTAAGCTGTGACACCTACAATCTCTAAATATTCTTATTTATGCTTTTTAAAGCATTTTGGAGAACGCACATTAAAAAAAAAAAGTAACCCACTTCTTGATATGATCTGTTCGACATAGGCAGATTGCTGAGTCAGATTACAAGTGTAAACAGAGACAGTAGCCGAAGGGCAGTGATTATCTTTTCCCTAAATATAGATTTTATAGAGCCAATATCAGAGCTTTCAGGAACAGGAATTCAAGGAAACTGCCTGTGGGGGTGCATCTATGTGTGAGGTGCAAAAATAGAAGCTAAAGCTGTTTATAAGCCAAGTCTTTTAACATCTTATAGCTAATAGCTATAGTTAATGCTGAATTTCCTACAAAATAAAATTAAGAGAAAAGAAAGAAACAAATAATAATGTGTATTTGAAGAGTATTATTTGATCTGTAGTCTTTCTTGCTTTCAGATTCAGAGAGACCAAGCATGGAACCTGATTCTGGAGAATTTAGACAGTTCTCTCTTGCAGTTACATAGTGAATGTCCCAACAGCTCCAGAGTAAGCCAAGGTCTTCAAATCAAGTGTCTGGCTTTCCATTGACCTTACAGGGAAGCAGTGAGAGAGGACCGTGGTGCCCACCCTTTGCACAGCATCCTTGAGCTTGAGCATTCCAGCACAGGAATTTTTAACCCCCAAGCTACCAGATATTCTTAGACTTCCATTTCCTTTGCTGTCAGCCTGTTCAGAAAGAACACTGAGACTTCAAGCGGGCACTGGGCAGTAAAAAGGATCATTTACCCAAAGGCACTATATCCAAGACTAGTTCCTATCCTTGATTTCTCTTGGTTGGTTTTAAGCCTGATGCTTCCACTGACACAGCAGTGATTTTTATGGAGGTCCCCATTAACACTGGTGATAAACACGCAAGTACATAAGCTTTTTTTCCTCTAGGGAGGAAAAGATTTTTGTGCCATTTGCCCATGAAACAAGGTCTAGTTCTCCCCCAAAGGCATGGAGAAAAATGGTTTGCATAACTGTTTCAAGAAATGGCTTTTGAAGTTTTAATGTACCGTAACTAAACCGAGGCTAAATCAGAAACAAGGATGTTATGCATAAGGGTGTACAGCTTCCAAAGTGACAGAGGGACATGGCAAGGTTGAGCTGCAATTACACAGACACCTTGTTAAGTTAGGAAACATGAAGTTAGAGAAACACAGAATGATATGGGGCTGTGAAGGGACCTCTGGGAGATCATCTATTCCAACCCCCTCGCCAGAGCAGGTTGACCTAGAGCAGGTTGCACAGGAATGTGTCCAGGTGGGTTTTGAACGTCTCCAGAGACAGTAAAGAGACTCCACCACCTCTCTGGGCAGCCTGTTCCAGTGTGCTGCCACCCTCAAAGCAAAGAAGTTCCTTCTCACATTTAGATGGAACTTCCTATGTTCAAGTTTCTGCCAGCTACCTCTTGTCCTGTCACTGGGCACCACTGAAAGCTGTTCCCATTTACGTTTATTGTCCAGTAGTTAGACAGCTGGTCTGGATCAGTCACTTAGGTTTCCTCTAACTTCAGTGGTTTGAGACAATTTCTCTGTGACTCATCCCACCCTAAGTTAAATGGTATGAATTACCCCCTCTGCATTGCCAGTACTCAGCACTAAGCAGAGATGGAGCGTAAGCTTCTAGACTGGATATCTAACATCTGGATGGCTAAAGTCAGAAGAGGCATACTCTGCTCTGTGGATCTGATTTTCGCTATGCTTAGTTGTCTCACTTGCTAAGGCAGTTTTGAAAATCTCACTACCCGCCTATCTCTGACAGCAGGCACCTAGAAACCAAAACAAAATATGATACAGCAAAGACTTAAAACAGAGGCTTAGCTTTAAGCACAAGAGTAATCTCTTTGAACTCAGGCAGAGAAGGTTACCATATGCTTACATTTTTTGCAGAACGAGGAATTTAGCATGTTTTCTCTTTTCCTATTCATTCCCTGACTGATTGTTGCCACCTCATAAATATTTTTTTCACAAATGTTCCTAATGAAAAAGGCAGGCGTTTTAAACAATCCTCAAGTGACTTGTACCCACAAAATGAAGTTTGGAATAAAAATTAGAATTGTCATTGTCTGGCTCCAGTCTAATCCACAAACAGCAAGAGCTCCTCAGAAGTGGGATAAAGGCACATTCAGCTATACCAGGTTTTAATGAAACTCCTTGAACCAGTCCTTTTCTAAGTGAAATACCAATCATTTATACGTAGGACTTGGATTCAAAATTATTCCTTAGATCTATCACTCTTTCCCTCACCCTCAGTTGTTATAACACTTTCAGAATTTCATTTTTTAACTTAAATTTAGCTTTGATGACAGCGTATCTTAAAAAAAAAGCCTGTGTTTTTTTCTTTTGTACTCTAGGAAGAACTATTCAGGGGATCAGTTGTCCTTTGCTCTGATTCCAGTTATTCCTAGAATGGGTTTTATCACTAACTTTTAAACCTTTAAAAATGGGGGATTATAATTGAAAGCCAAACCAAACATTAAAGATGCAAAAATAGCATTGCTCGATATAATTAATCTCTTTACTCCTGAATCATTTTAGTTGGAAAAAGTACCTCAAACTAAGCAGCATACTATAAAACTAATGATATGAAATAGTGATAGAAAAAAAATACATTATGGCTTTTGCTGTCAGAGTGACCCAGATACATTTGCTAAGTTTAATTATATTGGTTTCACTCATTCCCTGCATGTAAGTGCTTTGAGGGCACAGTTCCACTAAAGTCAAGGGAAGGCTTTGTATTGACTTCTGAGGGCTTGGCTAAGGCTCTTAGTGAATAGCTTCAAGTCATCCAATCTGCTGCCAAAAATGCATCTGTCTGCATATCCAGCACATATTTGCAGAAAAGGGGGAGAAGCAGAGGGAAACTATTTTATGTGATAGGATCATCCCAATAGCAATGTAACTTTTTGGAAGTGAAAGACAGTTTCACTGATAACTCACTTCAAACATTACAGCCAAAAGAGGTATAGCCTGAGCTGAATTCAGCAGCAAAGACACAGTGGAAAAGGTTACACCAAGTGTTTGCCGATAGATGGTTAGTTAATAATCCTCTGGAGCTGAAGACAGCCA
The DNA here is from genome assembly GCA_013400555.1 of Jacana jacana. Lineage (NCBI taxonomy): Eukaryota > Metazoa > Chordata > Aves > Charadriiformes > Jacanidae > Jacana > Jacana jacana. Next base: position 129,902 of record VZTM01010366.1, on the reverse strand, counting down.
CGGTGAAAAGCGGAGATGCTGGGGTGCTCAGCTACCATGAAAATGAGTACAGTCATTCTGGTGCCACACAGCAGCCTGGGGAATCTGGTTTTAGGGAGGATAATATTTGAAGTCTCTGTTACAAAGTAAATAGAGAGTTTAGATGTGAATTGAATTGAAACATTTAGATATTTGGGTTTTAACCAGTCAGTTCCAGGAAAATCCTGTCTTCCTGTGCAATGAAGCACAATAGATCTGCAGTCACACAAGCCAGCTCTTTAATAACAACCATGGGACAAAGATGTAGCTGGCATGAAAAAAAACACCATATTAGCCCTGCCTATGGTAAGATTCCCTCATTCCTCCTATTGTAAAAGCCTACAAAAGGATTTTGACAAATTTGTGCTCGAGACTCCCATCAGAGACTGCTGCCTGCCTCAGGCTGCTTTTCTGAGTGTGGAAATTTCAGCTAAGATGGCTCAGCAAGACTCAAGATTATGATTAGGGAATGGTATTTTGCTTTATCCACTCTACAGACATCTTTGCCACCTCTCACTGAGAAGCCCTAGAGCTTTACAGCTTCTTCCAAGGAAACATCCTTTCCCACAACAGGCTTCTGACATCTGGCTAAGTTAGGAGCCTCTGAAAATGTCAGTTCATGTGTGCTGATAGAGGCTGGTGGCTTACTTAGGACCAAGACCCACAGTCTTCAAAGAGAAGAAGGCTTTGCATGCTGCCAGGAAGCTCATGGTGGCACCAGAAAGTACCCAAACAGGACTGATGTCCACTCTGGGCTGTCCTCAGCTGATGCTGGGCAGTGAGAAGGGTGAGGGCACACAATTTCTGGGTGAGTGGAGAACAGGTCCTGCGAGCTGAGCAGGGAGCATGAGCAGCAACACCAGGGCAGGAGCTCATAAGGATAAAGGCTGGGCAGGAAGGGTTATGCAGAGAAGAAGCAGGAAAGGGCCTAAGGTACGAAAGAGAGATGGGAGTTGAGAAATATTTTAGAAAGAGAAGGCAGAAAAAACAGAGAAAGAGGAGCAACTGGTAACAGCACAGGAATTTTTAACCCCCAAGCTACCAGATATTCTTAGACAACCATTTTCTTTGCTGTCAGCCGGAGGAAACCCTTGACATGAAGTCTACCATCTGCTCCCAGTTCCCATAGACAACAGTTTTCACTGCAAGTCACCTTGAGGGGTAAGGCTCTACCATGCAGCTTGCCCTTCATGAACCTAACCAATGATCCATGTGGGTGGGAGCCAGAGTGCTTCCTGCAAATGATGGAGCCGACTGTTTTCAGTTTGTTGGCTTAGAACAGAAATTCATACAATAAAACCCTCTAAGCAAACTTTGTTAGTAGAACATTAACACCCAAGTGCTTGATTTTTAGTGTTAAGACAGACCAGCACTGAGGCTGATTCTGAAATCTTAATTTGGTCCAGTTGTTTACAACGGTATCTTTAATTATGTGCCCAGTACAATTATTTCCACAGAAGCTCCATGTGGAAAGCTCTCAGTGGGGGGAGCAGAATGGATCCCCTTTCTCTTATGCAGTACAGAGAGAATGAGACAGGGAGCTATGAGAGCTATGGGGGGAGCTATGAGAAGAGAAATAATGGCTGAGGAAACTGAACGGCACTTTTAATTATTCCTGGCAATTAGGTCCTATACCTTCCATTAGAGAGCTGTTCATATGTAGTTAAAGCCAATCACGTAAATCAAAACCTCTACACATGGCCTATGGACGTGTTTTTCCTTCCTCTCCATGATAGCCAGCCTCAGACAGCCTTTGGACACACGCTGAGCCTTCAGCAGCTGACAGGAAGTCAGTGAGAGCTGTATTCTGGATATAAGTACTGACTGATAGAACTAAACTTTCTGGAAGGACCTTAACATCTCACTGGGGGTCTCCAAAAAGTGAAGGTCTGATTTCCCTATATCTCCTGGTTATGATGCTGGGTGAAGAGCATGATAATGAAGTGCTTGGGCAAAAATGGGAATGGACCAGTGTGAGAGCAGAAATCCTGTGGTCCTGCATGGTGCAGAAGAAAGCCATGGAACAATATAGTGGCTATAGAGAAGGGGTGTCAAAATCCTGGGTGACCGTTCACTGGCAGATCTGTGAACTGGGACATGGAACTTGGGGAAAAAAAAAATCTGTATTTAAGCCTAGGTGAAGAGATGCTGAATGGCAGAGCCAGTCTTCATGCTGGCCTTTGTTCACATCTCAAATACCGACTTCACGGTTGTATAATCTTTTAATACCTTATAGATAATATACGTGTTTAGCAGAAAAAGTAGCCCAAGTGTAGTGACGTTACCCTATGTTACCCTATGCTCCACTTAGTTTTTCCCATTGCATATTTTCAGCTGAGATTAGGTTGATTAACATATCTGCCTACTTCAGTAAAAAAATACTTCATCACTTGCTATGGAACCTCTTCTGCAGCAACCTGCTTGGCTTCCTGGTCTCCATAAAAATGAACTCTTGGGGAATGACTGTACCGGCTCCCCTTATATGTTCACATGAGCTATTTTACTTTATATAGCTCTTTCATATGTGAGTTGGCATGTCACCATCTGTAACTGGGGAGGGTATTTACAGCACCTGTTAAGCCACTGACTGGTGGTGTTTCAGTATTGAACTTCACTATCACGTGGCAAGCCTTGCATGGTGTGAGAAAGTGACTCAGTCCTTCCTGGAGAAGCCCCTGCGGTTAGGAAACTATGGCAGCCAGGACATGCACTATCTGAATGCAAACATGCAACCTAAAAAGATCAATTACTTTGGCAGCTTCTAACCACATCTGAATGTTCCAAATAACAAAGAGCTTAACAATTTCTTATATGTCATATGGTCTGTCACACACTCAGTTACTGGGAGAAAGGCTCCCTAATTGGAATTAAGAGTACAGAGCTTGCTACAGATAGATTTTAAGAGAAATGTGACAGAAAAAAAAAAAATTGCTCCCCAGATTGAGCAATTAGTTGTTCTCAACTAGTATAGCAGGGAAAATTTCATTTGCAGACCTTCTGGCTTTGAGATTTGAACTGAGAGCATGATTAACAAATAAATCCAGTTCTGATTTAAAACACCAACAAAAGCTAGTGAAAGAATCTATAGATCTACCAAAACACCAGCAAAATACTCTGCTCCACAAAGTAGTTAGCCAAAAACAGAAATCCCAACACCCAGCCGACCCCCAAACACATGGTCTTCCTTGCTAATTAAAGTAGGGCCCAGGAGAAAGGTAGAGTCAGACATTTCAGTTTGTCTAATAAATCAATTAATAAATCAATAACATGGCAAGAAGAGTAGGATGAGAGAAGACAGACAAAGGGCTAGGGATACATCCAAGTGGTTGGTGTGTCCCTTCTGCCAGAACCAGCTGCTCTGCAACGTGCTTACCGGGATCCCTAGAGCTTTTAGAATATTCATTTTACACATTGGGCAGGTACGATGGTCTAACAGCCAGGGGTCTACACAGGACTTGTGGAAAAGATGCCTGCAATGAAAAACAGGATATTTTAATTCAAATCCACCATGGAACAATTTAATACTCAATATTAGAAATTTCTGAGTGCAAATCTCTGCAAAACTATATCCTAAGCGCGCAGGACTAAAATGATTTCTGCAGCATTTCAAGCACAATGTTACTCAACCAAATTCAGTATAGACGACATGTACATGATTAGAGAATGAGGAAAATACACAAAATGCATCAGCAAACTCCAAATTCTTTCAATGTTAAAGGCTGCCTGTAAACAAAACTTGCTTGCTGGTAAAAAATCACATTAGTGTTTCTTAATGGTTCTACAGACAAATCTGATTACCCATAATTTAAATGTGAAGCCATTGGGGGTCTGGTATTTTTTAGGATGCAAGCATAAGGAAATAAACTGAATTAAAAAAAATAATGCTACTTTTCATTTAAAAGGAAAAAAATCAGAGTGATGCTTTTTAAAAATACTCTCCCTGACTTTCCTGCTCTTTTGAAGTTGCCCATTAGAGTGAGCTCCTGAAGAATTCCAGCTCTGAAAGGGTTGTTACCAATCCTGTGCTTGGTCTGAAGTGACACTAAGCAACTGCCTGAGCCATGTGGCTGCTGGGGGCCACTTTTCTTAGATGTTATCCAGGTGGAGGAACTGAAAACTTCTTGCCTAGCTTTGCCTGTCACAAGCGGAGATTGGCCATAGAGATATTTAGTGCATGTACCTGACTGACAGACTGTATGTTCTCTTGTGAATGTATTCTGTTACCCTGTGGTTACACAGGACAAATGTTATAAAACACAGGAATGTGGATCTCAGGATTTAAGCAGCGCTGTTGAGTGGGCCAAGTAGACCAGTCAGGACTCAGTCCAAGGCAGTGAACTTTGTTCAGCTCCGCTCCTTCTGAAGAAAAGGAGGAAAGTTTCCTACCACATACACAGCCTCAGAAATGATACTGGCATGTAGGAAACTGAAAATCCATTTGCCTTACTAAAAATCTTTTTTATCAAAAAATTGACTAGAATAGAATAGTTCAGTTGGAAGGGACCTTAGTCCAACTGCATGATATAACCTAGCAATAACTTAATCATAACTGAAAGACAGTATTTTATTCTGAAATATGAAAAATTCAGAATTATTCTGAAATATACAGTCTTGCTCCAAAATTTGCAAACTAAGTCTCATTTGCTTGTTTTGAAACACCAGATAGATTGCCTCAAAAATTTCCTTTCTAAGGCTTGCAACAGGTGTCCCACATTTCACTTGGCAGAACCTGGAAATCACATTTCAGTCTGCTTGAACTTTAACATTTGAGTAGTCCCCAGCCTGCCTTTCCCCGTGCTGTCACCGCCCCATGTGCATGGCTCAAGCAGCACAGCCACACAAACCCATCTGGCCACTGCAGGTGGACACAGCTCACCGCTGCCCAAAGCTCTGCTCTCCACGAGGAAATGCAGCCTCTGACAAAGCCAGAATCACACACACAACTGTAGGGGTTGGAAAGGATCTCTGGAGATCATCTAGTCCAACCCTCCTGCCAAACCAGGTTCAGCCGAGCAGGCTGCCCAGGAATGTGTCTAGGCAGGTTTTTATTATCCCCAGAGAAGGAGACTCCATAGCCATTCTGGGGCAGCCTGTACCCGTTGTCTGTCACCTTCAACGTAAAGAAGATTTTCCTCATGTTGAGGTGGAATTTTCTGTTACAGCTTGTGCCTGTTGCACCTTGTTCTGTCACCAGGCACCACTGAAAAAAATTTGGCCCCATCCTCTTGTCACCTGCACTTTAGATGTATTTATTTAGCATTGATTAGATACCCTTTCAGTCTTCGCTTCTCACTTAATGCACCACTTAATCACTTAAGAATCACTTAATGCACCAAAACAATTTAAAATATTTAAGTGGTACATATTTGGCTAAATAGGTCATCTACTGTATGTTGTGGCCTCTCACAGAAGAAGTTACACACGGCCTTTCAACTTGATGGAAGATGCTGAGGTGCGCTTTCACCACTATCAATTTGCAACCCTGGCTCTTACTAACACGATACTGGGCCACATTCTAGCTGGCTGGCTTACCAGCTGGCTTCAGTCCTAAATAACAGTGGAAATTCAAAGCTAAAACTGTGTGAAATCTCAGAATCTTATTCTTTTCACTGTGATGTTTTTTTTCTCATTACTTCCAGAAGAAACGGGTCCTTTGTGAAACAAAGCTGCGTGGCGAATTACTGCATTCCCCATACTTGATCTGACTTCACACAACTATGGGAAAGGGCAAATCTGTTCTTGGAAGTTCAACCTAGTCTAATTATATCAGTTGGCTACAAAACCAAAGTTTGTCAAACCTCATCTGATCCTGTATGCCAACATGATTAGTGCAAATGAAGTAGTGTGATATTTGAAGCTTAAACCACTACTTCACTAAGGCTATTAAAATTCACAACCCTCCTTCCAAACAAGACTTGTCTTACTAGATAAAACCATGATGCAGCAAATTTCAGTCCCTGTCCTGCGTAACTCCTCCTTCCTTTTATCTCAGGAGGGACATGTACAGCGCATCATCTGGCAAGCATTCTGAACAGGTGAAAACATAAAGATATGGTCCTCAGCCACGTGTAATTTTACGTTTAGACGTCTGGCCAACAGAATTCCTTGGGTGTGTTAATTCTCAGAGGGCACTGAAAGTTAATGTCTTGCTTTTCAGCCATTTGAAACAACTATGAAATTCTTTATAGTGATTGGTTTTGTTTAACTACATAGTCAAAATCATAAAGAAATATGTTTAACTGCAAACATCTGAAGCACATTTCTGCCAAAAAAATCAGTACATTTAAAAAAAATCTGAGATATTTATTATCCTCTTGAAGAAAACAGATTTCCAATATATGTTTCAGATGAAAAAATACATTACTTCTATCAAGTCATTCTACCATAGTCTAAAAAGCTTTCTTTTGTTTTCAAGCTCAAGCTTTACAAGCCTCAGTCAGTCAAGCTGTGGTTCGTATTACAGCATTTCATAATGTTTGTCAATCATCAAAAGCTTGGAACTTCCATGCCTTTAAAGACTGAACTTCAGTATTCCTGAAGTTGGCTTCAAAAAACCAATATTCTCAAATAAATCCTACCAGTGCCATGTAATTCAAATACACGACAGATCATGTCACTTTGCACTTCTCAATACTGAATTAGCACAGTGTATTATGGCTGTATTAATATCAGTCTTAATATGTTCGACAGAAGGAACAGATTATTTGGCAGAAATCTAGAGAAAAAAATTGAATGTTATTGAAAATCAGATAAAGATTTTAATTTTTCATTTTTTGTACTGTGTTATACAATTAGAGTGCCTGTAATATCTATTTTTGAACATGTAAGCGTTCGTGCAGAGAAGTGAGGTGGCTGGCTTTGCAAATTTGGGTTTGAAAGTTTATTTTATTCTTTATCAGCTACAGCACTATATACACACTTATGGCTTGCAGCACATTTTGAACTGTTTGATGTCCCGATAAGTTTATCATCCAAACTCGTGCAAAATTAGGGTCAGCACAAAGTAAGATGAAGGGGCAAGTGCAGTATTTCACTGTCACGGGGTAAGACACAGATGCAAAAAGATCAACTGCAACAAAAATCCCTCTCCCTCCACAATTCTGATTGATGCAAATTTTAAAAGGAAGGAGGGGGCAGAGGCATCATGGATGAGCTCAGAAGTAACGACCCACACAGTGAGACAGTAAGAGAAATGGTTCGAGCTTGGTACATGGCTTTGACAACTAAAGTCAGAGCTCCAAAAAAAATACGTGGGTTGTTTTGGAAGGTTTTTTTGGTTATTTGTTTGTTGCGTGCAACCACATGCATTGCAAAACTAAGTAGATTTGGATGGGTTGAAAAGTTTCTCAAAAGAACTGTATTTGATTAGTTGAGAGAGATAAAGGTGGGAGGAGATGTGATGTCGTAACAATCCTCATACAAAACAAAGGCTTCCATATGGAGAAAGGAAACAACTGCTCGTCACCTCTACCAAGGATAAGCAACACAACTACAGATTGAAACTCCAGCAAGTGAGATACACAACAGGAAAAGCTTTACCACAGCCAGGGTAGCAAAGCACAGCAATCAATTTTCAGGGGAATTTGCAGAGTTTTCATCCCAGGAGACAGCAGAGTGTGTTGGAAAACACCTCCCAAGAACAACACGTGCACAGCCAGTGCCCCTGTGCCATTCAGAGGTGGTGGCCTCCTGGGACCCCTCCTGCACTCTTCTGTGACTGCTCACGGCTGTGTAAAGCTCATAGAGCACAAAGGAAAAAAACAAAAGAACCTTAAAATCCCAGAGTATTTAATCTACTACTACTGAAACAGCACTTCATATTTTTTTTAACTGGAGATTACTTTCATTTGAAATGTATTTAAATTTTCTTTAAAGCTGCAATTTTAAACATACAAGAAAAAAGTCATTCATTTCAGGCTTAGCCCAAAATTGTTCAGTAGGGCTGACGGTTGGACTTGATGATCCCAAGGGTCTTTTCCAACCTGAATGATTCTATGACTCTATGACTATAATAATAATTCAATTGTTGTAAAACTATTGTAAAGCTTTTAGCTTGCCAACAATGTTGAGAAGCTTTTTTTCCAGGTTAAGGGAAACTGTTCTCCTCCCACCTTCTATTCCTAATCCCAACTTTCCAGACTGCATGCAAACAAACCTAGGAATCATGTAATTTTTCTCAGAATAGTAGCATAAGCTAAGAGAAAATAAGACAAAAGCAGAAAAAGTACATACCAGTACATCCCTAGAGACCCTAAGTAAGATTACCACTCGTCTAGATTAGATATAGGGTTGCAGCAGAGGAGTCAGAAGGGTTTTGGTGAGAGACTGAGCAGCACTGTATGTTTGGGCTTTTAGGGGTGCATGTACAGTATTATTTGTTTATTTTTGAGGAAGAAGGAAGGATAAAAGAAATTATTATGATGAAGGTAAGTGAAAGGAGGGAATCAAAGGGAAGAAGATGTATGATGAAGTAATTTTCATAGGAATGTAATAAAAATAGAAAGAACGAAGCAGTCTCTGAAATTACAGTTTTTCATGGAGTGAAGGTTCAGGGGAAGGGAAGGAAATGTAACAGGGTCAAAAAGTGCATTTATTGGTGACAGAAATGAAACAACCGAAAAAGGGTCTTATGAAGAACTCAGTAGAGCTGAGGTTGAAAGAATTGTCTTGCCTTTCTGTTAAAGTTAGTAAAAGTTTGGTAAAAGGCACACGCTGGGAGCAACAGCACCAGTAACTTCTCCAAAGACATCGCAGAAAATAGGAAGGGGTTTTGAAACCAGAGATGGAGGATAAGCAGAAGGAACTAGGGCTATGACAAGAAATGTCACTCTGGGAACAATGAACTTGGTTACATTTGATGTTTGTGTCAGTGCCCTCGAAGATAACTTCAATGATGCTTGCTACCATTAAACATAAAACCAGCTGCAAGCCAACACTTTTTTTTTATCAAGTGTCAGTCCTTATTTATTTAATACATTCTGTAGAGTGAAGTTTATTAATTCAGTCAGTTGTGGGAGCTGGCTAAAGAGGACAGGGAAGAAAAGCACAAGTTAACTGCAATTCTCCTCCCAGCTCCTCACAGCAGGATACATAACAACAGGCTATCCCAGCCCGTGCTCTGCCAAGAGAAAAGAGAGGACATTTGGGGAAATGGTGTAAGTACCAGTAGACATGTATCCATATGACTTCGGAGCTCATCAACTACAGCATTGGGTAGCAGATTTGTGGCCACAATTTCCTAGGTGACTCAGGCTTCACTAGCATTAAAAAGAAAGCTCAAGATACATAGGGCTTTATACAGAATGTGCCGGCTGGCAGTGGTTTTCCCAGAACTGCCTGCAGTACAAAGGAGCATCTCCCATGTGTAGCACTTGGGGCACATTTGGCTTCACAGGTAAAACATTCTGTATCTTGAGCACCTCCTGGATAGAAACACTAAGGTCAGTCAGCACTGGAGTCAGACAGTTCTGACTTCTGTAAGGCTTGGTGAAATGCCAGCTACTTCTTAAACTGCACACAGTTTAACTGAGGATGCTGGAGGAAGAAACCTACAGAGTCCATAGGTCTTTATCAAGATATAACACTCTCTCTCCTACTCACTTAACAGAGACAGAAATTAATCCATATTTTTTTTGATGAGGAGATGAGACAGACAACAGCTGAAAGAATCATGACTACCATTTCCTGTTTTGGAATTCCAAACCCATGTGAATCTGTAAAATACTGCCCTTACAATTTGTGTAGTGGGAAAGCCAAGATTTGTCAAGTAGCTGCTTGAGAAAGATCTCTGAGTTCTTATAATTCAAAACTGCTGAGGCTCAAACTGTGAGTATTTTACAAGACAGTTCTGCTGCTGCTACCCTTTTAGCATGAGTCATTTTCTAGGCGACCTTTTAAGTCAGCCAAGAACTGAACATCACCTGTTAACTATGTGTTTCCTATTCACTCTGCTTGACTCAACACTGGGGATGACAAAGTCTGACTAGAGCCCCGTTGAATTATGAGGCGAGACACAAGTGAAAGCTAGAGCTTAGACATACTTTTGCTGTTGTATAACTACCCCCAAAAATCTCCCTGTCTCTACCCTGCAAAATTTCCAAACTTTATTATGCTTCTATGAAAACAGGCTTGATGTCAAACCAAGGTCCACATTTTCTGGTAATTTCTCATTTTACTGTATTTCTGCTTCACAAAGAGATGCATTTGGGCCTCTTCATGATAAAAAAGAGTTCACATGCAATTTGTCATTGTGGGGGATTTACAGTAGGTCAAATTGATGATTAATCTGTTGCTTTTTGTTTGCCATTTAGTGATGGCAGTAAACAGATTTAATGAGTCACATGAACCAACAGAAATGGACAGCTTGTAACATTCAAATATCTACTAGGGAACAACATAGCAGGAAAAGAAACAAATATTTCCGTTTTTCAAGCCAGTGAACACGTCTGCAGGAGAAGAAAGAAACGCTATTAAAAAAGATAAATCTCCGCTCTGTATGTACAGAACCTGAAATTCTTATTTCTAGGGAAATGAAACACTTGCTCTTGCTCTCCTAGGGGAACCAGTGTTCCAAGGAAATTTCCTAAGAAATTGATTTCCTTAGAGAAATCCTTCATTAGCTAACACTTCACAGATGACAATACAATGACACAGAGAGGTGAATACAGCTGTTAGGGGTGGCAAAAGGCTGTGCTCCTGCGTCACATCACTGATAGTGTATGTGCTGCACAGAGCACATTCACATGAAGGGAAGAAAAGAGTAAGAACAAGCCCCAAACCTCTTCTTGTCACCTTCATGCTGTGCATGGCTGAGCATATCTTCATGGCAGCAATAGATAATGTGGTCTTTGTAACGTTCCCTTTTTGCTCTATTGTTTCTACTCAGCAAATATCTTTTTATGGTTGGGTTTTGTTTTGGGGTTTTTTTTGGGGGGGAGTGTGTGTGTGTGTTTGTGTTTTTTGCGTTGTGTTTGTTTTTGTTTTTTGTCTTTTTTTTTTTTTTTTTTTGATAGAAGTCATCCCTTTCTCAGCACCTAGACGTGGCCCAGGACAGTAAAAGAGGTAGTTCTATAGGGAGCTGTCTGGAGCATGGTCTATCCCTGGCTGCTGCACTCAGGGCTCACCTTGAAGACAGGGGCAAGGTCTTCTAAGGTACTTATTCTGGACTGACATAAAACTAGTGAGGAAAATACAGGAATCAAACCCTTTAGCTTAAAAATCCTACTGAAGACTTTGTAATAAGTCCAGATCACACAAAATTTCTGACTATCATGCTAAGCTCAGGTTCTCACCACCATTCACACTACTTTCACTTCATGTTGAATAAAGAGATATTTCAGATATCTATACCAACAGATTCTGAATAAATCAAAATGATACACTCACCCAAGCTCTCAGGCAATCTCATCAGTGTGATATTGTGAGAACAGAGACTGTCTTGAAGCAGAAAAACTATCAGAGCTAAGAGCACCTTCAGCCTTCAACTTACCTGCAAGGCAATATTCTGACAACATCATTGGGCTTGTAGCCTTCAATACAAACAGCACAGTTATCAAAGTCTGGCTCGGTTTCCTACAGGGAAAAGAACATTCATCATTTTCATTTTTTGATTTTTGTCAGGTCATTTCTTCATACAAGAGCCTATGTGACAAAATAAAACAGTCACTGATGCATACTGCAAACCCAATAATGCATTTCAAGACAAGCATGTCAGATTTTCTAATGTGTTTCTAGTTGGAAACTTGCCCTGGGAAACACACAAACTTAGTTAGGATGTTTTAACTTTCAGGATTTTCTCCATCTTCACAGTATAAGCTTCTCCCTCTACACCATCTGTAAATTGCCTATCCCTGCTATGTGCCTGAAGGACACAGTAGCTAAATAAGCAATTGCCTCATTGTCCCAGTGGTCTGAAGGAATCTTCAGCACAGAGTTTCATTTGGTAATGAGCAATTTGAAAAATTACCTTATCACCTTTCCTGATTGTTCTGACTTGCAGCTTGCTGATTGCTTTCTTTGCAGCATCTCCAAGCCGGCGCTGTAATACAAAATTTGCTCTTAAGCAAAGAGTACCTCTTCGTGCAGAAATCGTCACCCTTTCTCCCTAGGCTTTCTTAATCATCTGAAGTGTCTGTACACAGAACAGGACAGTGTTGTACCAATATAAAAAGATTAGGTCAGTCATACTGGTATTCATAATAAGGGCACAGTAGGTATTGCTGGGCTCCTTGGCAACCTACAGCCAGTGAGGAAAAAGCTACTCCAGTAGAGTTCCCCCCATGATGCTACACCACCTTTGCTATTCTAGTGAGGAACAATTTATGTAACAAATCCACTATTTGGATATCCTACTTCTTCCCTGTCTTTTTTTTAATGACATTTGTGAAAAATACATTATTAAATAAGGCTAGCCAGCAGAGCCAACTTGACTGACTTCTTAATATTCAGAAGGTCGTTATTCTTACGTTGTTCCAGAATTAGTCCATGATCTTCAGCAAGACCTAAGTGCTGAAAGCAAGTTGTTAATTTGTTAACCACAAAAAACATGAATAATCTTACTCTGTTGTTCTCTTTTCCTGCAATACAGAGTTGCCTACTTCATAGGAGTAATGCAAGGTATAAAAATGAGGTAAAAGCATCTGCAGTCTCTTACAGGTAAAGCACTATATAGTCCTGCAGTAACATCCTACCGATACATAACCATCTGCTTGTTCTTTGCCATTCTACCTTTCCCTCCAGTGGACCATGAATTGTTGACCACGTGATGTTTCTGACTGTTCTCCCATATTTCCAAAACACTGTTACTGTGCTGTCAGGGTCACAGCCGCTCAGGATTAAAGTACGTAATAACAGCGTGACACAAAACACCCTGTTCTCAAATGCTGAAGATAGAGACGCCTGACTCTTGCAAGAGGCTGAAGACATTACGGAGCAGTTCACACAATTACTGCTCAGCAGAGCTACCTCTGCACCCTGTGCTACTGAGTTTGTGCCTGTATCAGTTCTCCAAGGACTTGGGTCCTCAGTTGCGCTAGCCCAACTGTGAGGCAATCTGGAGACAGACTCAGAGGCTGGAAAGGTCTTTGAGAGGTCAGGTACTCCCATCCCCTACTCAAGGCTGGGTCAACTTCAAAGTCAGAGCTGTGTCCAGTCAAGTTTTGACTATCTCCAGGAAGGGAGATTTCACAACCTCTGTGGATAATTTGTTCCAGTGCTTAACCACTTTCACAGCCCCTGATTTCTTCTGGCTTTTTTTTTTTTTTTTTTTTCAACATACAAATGGAATTTCCCTTGTAATTTGTGACCATTACCCTTGTCCTTTCTCTGTGTGCCTCTGAGAAGAGTCTGACTCTGCCTCCTCTCCAACCACTCGTTCATTACACAGCTGAAGCCTGTAAGCAGAGTCCTTCCTCCTCCTCGGCTCCCCTCCTAGCTTAGCAAGCCAAGCTCCCTCTGCCTTCCCTCAGATGTTGTGTACTCCCCTTCCCAGACCATACTGATGGACCCTCCTCTGGGCACTCTCCATTTTTTTCATGCCCTTCTTGTACAGTTTCACGCAGCAACACCTACCCTGATGTTTCCTTGTCAGTTTTGTAAGAATTCACGATACAATGTGTCCCGATTAGCCACCAATAAATGATTTCAACTCTTATCTTCATCCCCCCTCCCCACCCATGTTCCAAGCCATGTGTTGTTAGATAGGAGGGAGACTGAGGAGCTTCAGTGACTCAGAAGACATTCAACTTCTCAGGCTGGGAACAATGCCTGTGCTGGAGTTCAGGGCGGCCTGTCAGCAGGAAGAGTTTCCAGCTGAAGGGGGTTAGAGCATGAGGGCAAAAATGGAAAGAATCTGGATGTAGTTTGTAAATCGAGGCCTAATCTCCATACAGATACAATTAATGAATTACTGCTTTGTTCTTCAGATTCAATTAAAATCACTGAATTAGAGAGTAAGCTTATTGGATTGGAAAGACATGGAAGACTGACAAAATGCATGCAATAGTAAAAGCAGAGAGCAATTTCAGATCTGGCTGAGGAGGTGAAAACGATCTTGCCTATCATATGAGAGTTACATATAAGCTTTCTAGCATAAATAATTATTACATGTGAGGGAGTATCTTGTGGTTATACAACATCTTTTCTGTGGTACATTTTTCTCACAATCTCTCTTAAATATAGGGATCAGACAAGAGCTGGAAACATTTCTTGCCAGCTATTTGTTTCTTTAATGTAAATCAAAGACAGACTGATAACATACAGAAAGACAAGAGGCATTTATGTCCTGCTTCAGGAATTGCTTGTGATTCCTTTTTATCATTATTATTACTTAAACTAATGAAATGTCTCAGTTTTTTTATGCGTATTCTTCAAGGGGAAAGGACAAGATTAAAGACTCGTGTACATCTTTGATCTGCTTGTTTTCATGTTTGCTTTCTCTTATCTATCTTAAATACACCAATTCATGACTTACATGCAAATGAGAATAGTTTAGTTTTTGAAGAACAGAGTATGTTGGAGTAAAGTCATACTTTCAGAGCATTCTCATGTTTGAACAAAAGGCATGCTATCACTAACCAATTATTTCCCCTAAAAGATAAGAGGCATTACAATAGTTTAAGGGTTTAAACTGAGGCTTAAAGATTTACAATCATAAATCTCATAATCTCATTAGCAAGGCTGCAACATTCAGTACTGGACTGGAAGGAGTTAAGCATATCAGATGCAGTGGCCTTGTGGAGATGGAGATATTAGTTAAAAAGAAAGGACAGGAGCATGGATAGCATCATTTGTCTCTTCCCAAGCAAATGACCGTAGATGCTGTGGAAGAGAAATCACGGTAAGTTCTTCTCCCTTAAAGGCCTTACTAAACTACCACCTTTGCAGGGCGGAGATCCCCTTGTGCCTTGCACAAAGTGAAGTGCACCACCAGGATAATGTATCAGACACACCTCCTGTACTACAGATAATGTTTCTGGACTCCATCATGGGAAGAATCTTCCCAAGACTGCTTCATATATTGACGTCTCTATTCAATGGTCCAAAACTCTCATTCAAAGCCACAGCCAGCAGTCTTCTTTCTTGACCCTCCACATGCTGTCAGTCACATACTAGGGTAGATCCTTCACTGGAGATTAAGCCAGGATGCACAGGACTCTCCTCAGCCACAGTGCAGTCAACAGCACGCTTTGGCTTTCACTATCATGCAAAACTCACAGAGCCCACCCGGTTTCAAAATGGCTTTACAGAAAACGTCTTAACATGAAACCAGTGGGAAGAAATAACATGGAAGAAATACGGTCAACAGATCTGGCTCTTACACAACATCATCCCCTCACCGTGTCTCACAGATGACAAAAAGAGAACTCTACTATTACTGGTGAAATATGAAATCTGACACACTGACAGGGTGTCCTGGCTGCTGCAGGGCTGAGACTGCAAGTCACATTTTGCTGAATCATCTCCAGGACTTAACTTCTCATGTAATTCCAAACTGCTTTCAATTAGCTCTGCAACCTGGTATCTCTCGATAAAAACTATTCCCACAGTCTTCACAAAGAAACTCTCCCATTATAAGGAGGAACAAGCTGCTAAGCAAGCAGGTTGTCTTTGCTTTCCTTACACAAATTTATCCTCTTCACAACAGAAAGGTGTATAATCAGGGCAACTACCTGCTTCCTGGACATCTCGTTAGGTGGGGAAAAAAGAAGAGGCCTTGGATTTTCATCCATGGAAATATTACTACCTATCTTCCACTTCCACATCTACTGCACAGTTATCTGTGCTAGAGTTATTCTTAAAAATTAAATGTATTAAAATTGAAATCTAACCGTATTTATAGCTGACACCCTGCTGCAGGTTCACCAGCTCATAGTGGGAGGCAGTTTTTCACTCCATTGCATTAAATTCCAAGCCATTCCAGCAAATGAGCCAGGGCACTCAGTGAGAATCCTTCAAGTCCTGATTCTCTGCTCATCAAAATCAGGCACCTATCTGGGGTGAGCCTGGGGTGAGTCTTCCTTCTGGCATGTGAACCTGGATTTGCACACATGGTGAGGAAGAGTGTTGGCTGAAGAAGTACATGCTGTATGTCCAAGTTTCATCTCACTGGGGAGTCACAAGGCATGATTCCAGGAGATTCTTCAGTATTTCTAGCTGCCTCTCTCACTAGCTGGACTTGTTGCTTTCCTGATGGATAACTAAATCAGTTCTTTTGGGGTGTATTTATTGATTGATTAGGGGATTATGCCATGTGCAAGAAGGGAAGAGGATGCGGAAAGGAGACAAAGAGGTAAAGGTGGTTTATTGACAGAAGAGCACATGATGTTTTCATGAAAGGAAGACATGGTTGGGAGGGGTCAGCTTAGAAGAGGCAAAATGGAAGATGACTTAAGGGAACTTGGAGTGACCAAGGAAGGATGCTCAGAAATTTTGCTTCCATGTAACAGTGCAACACCCCTCCTTCTTGGAGATAAGAGCTTCTTCTGCCAATCATATTTTGCAGTCAGCTTCATTGTCCCATTCCCTCATCACTGTGCCCAGGCTACCAACCCAAAGGAGCCTGTACTGCTCCTGGTAGCAAGTCAGCCAAACCTAGCAAGGGCATGCATGACAAAGGTTAACAAAGAGGCAGGCATAGGTTCTTATGACACAGGAAACATAGGTCCTCACAAGCCTTTGATTACAACTGTGGGATTTTAAATCATTCAGATGTCAAAATTATTTTTTTTTTCCATTTTAATTGAAAAGTATAAATGAGTCACAGTTTTTCCACGCTTTCAGAACATGGCTGTCAGTCTGCATGGTTGGATTTTATTGCATTGCCAGGTAGGAACCAATACACAACTTTCTCTGAATAGGCCAGCTGGCTCCCCCTTCATCTATGCTGTTTATCCAAGCATTTCAACCTTTGGATAAACTTTAGCCTGAGTACATCAAATACAAGTAGAAGGAAGCATCGTTTCTAAAGCTGGCCAGCAATGAAAGTGCTCACAGCACATGCAAAGCTTTCCAACAAGCAAGGACAATACTTTCAGACAGACACATGCAACTTATAATGGCAAAAGCTTTTGAATGCAATGACAAAAAAATCTTGCTCCAGCAAAGCAACACAGTTTTTCTTGTATATATTTTAATACTTAAGATACTAACATAGAAACTAGTGATCCCATCCTTGTGCTACAAGAAAACGTATTAAAGAAAAAGCAAACCACAAACCAAAACCAAGAAGAACTTTAGGAAAAACAGAGAGGAACCCTCATGGAAAAGGCAAGAACAAGATGAGCTCTTTTGAACATCATTATATTCCATAGCCACGACTAAAAGGAAAAAAAAACAAACCACAGCAACTCATTAACACAAATGGTCAAGCTTTGTCTGTATATTGCTACCATTTTTTCATATGAAAAGAGCTAATAAAGAGATTAGAGGAGATGCCAGGCAAAAATGGATCAAGAAAGTACATGAAGAAATTCTAGTTTGCCCCATATCATTGCTACAGCTTCAGAAAAAAAATAGTAACAAATAATTGCTTAGGGGGTGTGCTTTCTTATTCTTCTGAAGAACAGAACTGGTATAATAAAGTTAAAATCCCTGTGCAGGCCAGCTGCTTGTGCACACATTAGTCTCACTCAAACTTGGGAAAGAAAATACAGAAAAGCAAATCTGCTTGAACATATCAACCTATCGGTTCCAAACTATAGCATATTACCTGAATGAGCTTCTTATTTTGCCGGGCTTCATGTTTATGTGTGTCTATTTACACTGCTAGTCTGCCTGTATAATTACTTGATTGAAAGCACACTTACGGTACTCACATACATAAATTAGGCACACATGTGCTTTTGCAGCCAAAGCATCTAAAAATTACCACAGCCGCTACAGTCACAGCGAATCTGCTGCCAGTGATGTTCAAATTCCAGCTGGGATAGTCTCATTCTTGCTATCCAAAATTTCCTACTGTATATTTAAAAGGAAAACATATTCTTTCTGTCTGTAAATACAGAGCAGCTGCTGTCTATTTCAGAGGATGCCTGAATTTCAATGGGGAGAGTGAGGGATCCCCATACATTGAGTATATGTTACAGAGTGTGTGGCAGTACTTTTCTCTACAAGATGATTATTATGATTATTAACACTCTCCATTTCACTTTTTCTGCAGAGCATGCAAGGCAACCCACCGCCTGCTCTGACAGTAATTTATTAAGGGTCCAGAAACATCTTTGAATTACACTGCATTTTTTTCCCCTTCAGTAAAATGGTTGTCTCCTTGGATTTCATACATTGGTAACATTTTCTACTGTACCATTAAAATGAAATGTAGAAGCCTCAGTTCTGCTGATGCCAAGATAGTTGCATCCAGACAAGAAACGATTAAATTTATTATTATCATTGCTATTATTATTCATTGCTGAACCACCATAAAGATGCACAGTGCTTTGTAAAGCCAGAAGGCCTTGGGACCTTGGGCTCAGTCCCACTGCTGTTGATTTCTCTCCAGCTCTACAGGTCTTGTATCTCTTCAGAGAGCTTGGACAAGATGCCAAAACCAAAAAGCAATGGTTTAATACTATTGGTGGCTGTCTCTACAGCACTTATGTGTTCAGTGGTCACTGTCAAATGAACAGAGACTTATTCACCTTTCATGCCTGAGATCATTCTAAAGAAGTATTAAAATGAAAACACTTTCTGTTTTTTTTCTTTCTTATCGTAAACCTTTGTTTCACACACAGACACTCACACACTAGTCATCATTTGATTTCCAGGATCACTACATACATTTCTATGTCCCTTGGGAATATGTACCAAGCCAATCTTTTCACTAATAAATATTGTCAATTTCCTATTTCTTGTGTGTTCTGTGGGACACATCCCCCATAACATATATATATTATATTGATTAATTTCCTTTTATCTGAATCCCATCTTTATTGACAGAATTCTTGGCTCTTCCAAAACACAGACATTTTTATATCCCCATTCTTTTACCTTTGTTTTTTTTCGTTTGTTTCAGTTTGTCTTTTTAACCACACATTCACAATTTCTTCTATTTTTAGTTTTAAGCTGAAACCCACGGTGATTTTTTGGAGACACAAACAGCCATTCCAGTGCTGCTCACCTGATTTCTGTCCCTGGCATTTGCGTAGCGGAATCGCTGGATGTAATAGAAGACAAGCCATGCCAGTGAGATGATCATCAGCACAATGAAGGAGATGGAGACGAACACCACAGAGGTCCGGCTGACGTACTTCTGCAAGTTGCGTGTCCCAATGGTTATGTACATCATCACAGTAATGTTCCTCTCCAGGAGGCTCACTATCTCTTTTCCTTTGGGTTCAGGAATCATTATTGCTACTACATCTTCTAGGCCTATCAGACAAGAGAGAGAGAAAAATAAACCTTAAGTAAGTGAAGTGAACTGCCAGGAAGTAAGTAAATTGACCAGAGAAGTTGTGGATGCTCATACCCTGGAAATATTCAAGACCAGGTTAGATGGAGCTTTGAATGCTTTTAGCAGCCTGGTCCAGTGGAAGGTGTCCCTGCCCATGATGGGCAGGGTGGAACTTGATGATCTTTGAGGTCCCTTCCAACTCTAACCATTCTATGATTCTGAGATTCTAAAACAAGTGAATGCCAAAAGCAAAACAGTAATAAAAAAAAGCTCCCCTTTCTCCCACTCATCATAAGGTAAGGCACATGGATCTAGTGAAGGTTTCAACTGGAACCAGTTACACAATGTGTTTCTCTAAACCAATCTTGGTGAAATACATAAAATGTGTTTCATGGGTTGACATAAACACAGATTTCCAGCACTACTGAGGCTTATCTAGAGGATATTGCTGTAAGCACCGCAGAAAGGGAGACATGCTGCAGCCAGCATCCTTCCATCCAACATTCTGTATACATTTATCATAGCCCATTTTGCAGGGTCATGAGTCTGCCAGAGAAGCGCCTCCAAACTCTACATTTAGACCAGAAATACTTTCATGCACAGATTCCCCACATGGTTTCATAGTGCCAAGGCACCAAAGCATCACTGCCTCATCTAGGGCTGGAAACAAGCAGCCCACAGGGAGAAGAGCAGCTCAACATGTTCCCAGCTCACCCACTGCTCCATGCCAGCCAAGATTCCCCACAGCCCTAACTCACACAGACATTCAGGAGCCTCTATTGGAAGCTGGACTCACCAATTGATGCAAGTTTAAAGTCAGGACCACTGTTTAAAGTCAAGACCACCAAAAAACCCCACACTACCACAGCCCAGATCAGCCCCCAATGCAGCATGGCCCCACAAGGATACAAGGAATCAATCGCAGCCCTGATTGCAGAACAGCTGAGGAAGCCCTCTTTGCTCAGTATCCACTGATGGCATGGGAAAGGGACCTCCTACAGTCTTGTCAACCTTTCTAAAGCCATGACCCTGTGAAAAAGGCCCTTCACCAATATATCAAGCCTCTGTTCTGCACCAGCTTTAATTTCTGCACAGTACTCTTTCATTTTACTTGCATCACACGCTCCTGACACTAGCTTTCTTCTATAACTTTAGGTCCCCTGTGTACATGACAAACACACTATGAAATTATCTGGGATTGGGCAGCTTGTTAAATGCCTTTCCTGGTTTTAAAAATAAACTAGCACTGCTTTATGGCTTAGTATTAGGGATATTCTGTTCTTACACTTCACAAAACAAGTATGTGGACAACTTTTACACCTAGACTGTTTTGCAGTAATCTAATCCTGAATTGTACTAAGCAACTAAGGACAAACAGAATGTATTTTAATGTAGAAACAAGCTGGAAACAACAGCATTTGAAATGATCACAAACTGTCATTTAGAAAGAAAGGTACAAACTAAGGGTCTGTAGTCAGGGAGACGATGCCAGGGTAGGGTTTCAGAATTTTAGCTGAAATCCCAGGAATCAGCCAACATGTTGTTAACCCCACAGCTAACTGCATATTTTGACTGTGGCCAGAGAACAAAGTCCTGCATGCCTCAGGACATTCATGGAGGAAGAAAGGGATCACTTGGTCACAAATGGAGATGTGAGAGGGTAACCTGCATTTCCAACAGCATGCTTCTCCAATCTGATATCTACCCTGAGTTTCACCAGTGCAGCTCTGTGCCCTGGTCATCATGGTTGAGCTCAGACATTACTCCATCGAAAAACCCAGGGTGGTATGAACCAGGTTTTCAAAGGTATTTAGATGCTAAAGACCAGGAGGTGTCTAACAGGATTTGGGATATACTAAAGTAGACAGGCAGGTGGTGTTCAGTGGGAACCATGTTCAGTGGAATCATAACCATGGTGGGAAATTAATCAAATTCTGCTGGGTTCCTGGATCAACTGGAGGTACTGAAACAGCTGTGACAGACTGCTGCTATTCACACGCAAAATCTGCTGCAGAGCTGGGAACTGAAACCTCCTCATGCAAGTCTTGCAGCAATAGTGCAAAACCCACCACACTTACTCTCCTGAGATTTTCCATCACAAAACTTTCCTGATTACGAACAGGCTAGTCGATGAATAGGGGGGGGTTTGGATACCTATGATAAGAAACAGCCTTTCTGCTGATAATCTTCAGCATTAATAATTTTCAGCTATTTCCCTTTATTCATCTAGTAAGAGCTCACTTTCAGAAGCCAAGATAAATCTACCTTTGCAACTCTTCTGCTACCTGTTTATTACAAAAGCTAATGCAAACATTACCCTAACAGCCTAGGGAGGATTTGCCAAGTCCCAAAGTGGCTGAGAAGGGCACTGGTGCCATGCCAGTAATTTTCCTGCAGTCAATAAGACAAATTGTCTGGAGTAGTGCTTAGCTGTTCACATGCCTTCCTTTGTTCTCTTCCCTTTCTTTAAAGAAAAAAAAAATTCCCTTTCTTTAAAGAAAATATTTTTTTTAAATCACTCTACCAGAAAATTAAAGCAAGCATCTCAAACATAGCCAAAAAGAACCCACAGTGAAAAAATTCCACAGTCAAAAATACTGAAATTAATTTCTTCAATTCCTCTCAAAAGCCACTATTCTGACCCACTCATTTGTCCAATACAGACCTCTGAAATCATCTTCAGTACAATCTGGGACACTGTATGAGTGATGTTACCTGAAAGCCTATAAGGATGGCAGATACAGACTAAAAACCTTTTCAGTGGAAAATACAGGTAGAATCTTAACTGTTTAATTGTCTTGAATCTTAAATTTATTAGAACTTTAACAATATGTTTATGTTTAATTCAACTTAATTTAGCTTAGTGTATTTCTGGAAAACTAAACAATGAGCACAGGCCAGATATGTCATGTTGCAAGTGAAAAAAATAAATAACATTCAATTGTTCAATTATGAAATTAATATTTTTATGAATATAAAACAAGCATCTCAAAGTAATGTCCTACTTTTCTTGAACTGTAAATAAATCCAAAAGAAGGGGGGAAAAATTGTGATCTCCTGCGTAAATTTAACCTCATTCCTGTTTTTCATCACCTTCCTTTCTGATTAAGCTACAGTGCAGCTTTCTGGCTTCAACTCACGGTGCACACATAACCGGTTTTGAATAGGAATGCAGCCACATGCCTCCCTTCTCTGCTCTCTCCACCTCTCTGCCAGGATGGTCTACTGCCACCCTGGGCCTAGGGCTTTTTAATATACTTTAAAAAACACCAGAGATTCAATAAATTGCCACGGATATATGCTAAGTAAAATTGCATTTAGAAATGCAAAGTAGAAGACACAGCTAATGCAAGAGGAAACCAGCTGGTTTTATTTATTCAAACCCTCAATATATTCAAATTTCAGGCGATCTGCTTATTTTCTTGGAAAACATTACCCATTGTAATGAAGCATTCTTAGGAAAAAAACCCCAAAGACAAATCAGCCCAAAATAATAATCTAATAATCAGGAATTATTTTTTAAACATTTTATTGAGTTTCTGGTAATTTCTCCAAGGCACTATAGAGCATGCTATTTGATAATCAAGTCATTAAGCTAAGCTTTTGTCTCAAATATGCTCAATATTGGGAAGAAAATTAAAAAAAAAAAAAAGAAAGAGAAAGTAATTTATTTCCCTTTCCTCCCTTTATACTACAAAATGGTTGTATTGTCTTAGTTTCAGTATCTAACGACACAATAAGCTCCCACATACATGAAAACTATGCATGTTGAAGAGAAGTAACATAACAAGACATCAACGTTACAGATGCATTTCTATGCCCAAGTACACATTCGTTCAACCAACTTTGAAAAAGAGAAAGTCTCTGGCAATCTGCTCTGATGCTTCCCCAGCGAGTTAAACGCTAATGATGCCTTTCATTAAACACGCCCACAATGGTAACTGCATTTTGTGGCACTCTTGTTACCTAACACATTTCTTTTTCTGGCCAAGATTAATGCCGAGTTTGACGTGAATTTTTAAGTAGCTGTCAGGGTGAATCAGAGATTCATAAATCAAAGGTGTTCAGGCTGCAGTGAATGGATTATTTTTTTTCCTTCTTTTTTGGCTTAGGAAACATTTAACATATCAGTACTCTCTCCTAATGAGCCAATAACAAAACAAGTAAGGTAGAACTTACTGGCATTTGGGATGATTTAAGTCACTTTAACTCACTGAAGCATATTTGCCTGATCAAATATTTCCAGGTGGTGAAAATGTGCTGCCACTCTTCATGAAGGCGGCTATTCTGCTTCTGGGCTCTGCACCCCATGGCACCACGCAGGAGGGCCATCGGCACAGTCACCGGTGGGCTTTGGACCACCCCAGGCCTTGCTGGCTCCAGAGGGGTCATGCCAAGGAGCTGTGGACAGGCTCAGCTGCTTTCCCAGTCATGGGGCTAAACATGTAGTCCTGTGGCTAATCCATCAATGGCACAGCAGCCACACCAAGCCTTGACTACTTTGTTCACTTTGAAAGAGTTGGCGTGGAATTGAGAGTTCTTGATATACTGAATCCCCTGAGTATTACATTTTCCCGTGTGGGTCATCTTGGGCTCTTTCCCTCCCTGAGCCTGCAGGAGGAGTCCCATGTCCTCAGGCACTGCCAACGGCAGGAGGAACTATGGAGTGAGGGATGATGGAGAGTGAATCTACACCAGCCACCAGCCAGCACCTTCACAAGATGGCGGACGACAGAGTTGCAAAGCAGCAATGAACTCAGAGTGTGTCTCCAATGGCAAGACGAGTGATTCAGAAAAAAAGACCTGGAGGACCCTCTCCAAAACTTCCTAGCTTGGCTACGGGAATACACTTCAGACGGGATGCCTTTTATGACAAATTGCAAACTTTTTCAAGTGTAACAATCTATACACTGGTGATGGGGAAAAAGAAAGCCTTTGGGTTCTGTGACAGTGGCTTTTGCAGAAGAAATTAAGCCAGAGGATTTATGTAAATTCTCTATCTCGGACACAGGCTGTGCTGACAAACCTGTGATATTTCTTGATTCTGCTCTGGGAGCTTCAGGGATGATATTGAAAATGGTTCTCTGTTCTCCTAATTAGCAGTCAGGCCCCATTGTGGCCAGCTGCTGCTTTAATGCTTTGTCAAGTTTTGATGGAGGCTCTAAAAAGTGGTGTGTTTCTGACACATCTTAGCAGAAACGATTTAATTTTTCGTGCTTGGCAACTGCCAGAAGTCAGTCAGAGAAACAATTAATTGAATTATTTGAGTGGAATTCCATTTTGGGAGACATAAAGTCTTCTCCAAGATACCCTATCAAGATGTAAATAAGGATTTCTCTTACGTTATACATCAAAATCAAGTACTACGGTATTTCCTTTTACCAGTTATGTAACTGAAAACTCAAACCACTATTTTAATCTAAAATAGAGTTCAGAAATTGCTCTGATAAAAGAGACAGCATTCAGTCCTGCCCAGGAGCAGAACCTTGCAGAAGGGTGCAAGAAGCCAAGCAACTTTTCCTTTACTTCTCGAAGAAAGGATTAAATTTTTAGGAATAAATTTCAGTTACTACCAGCTACTGGAAAGAAGGAAACTCAGTGCAGACCTAACCACAGCCGTGCTGTGCCCAACGAAACTACAGGAGAAATGGCAAATAGGTTAATCAGCTGGCATTTCAATTGAATTTTAATGCCATGTAAATTGTAATATTTTTATAATTGCAACAAGGATTCTAAGTCCTTAAGACTATCCAATGGGAGTTCAGTCTCAACACATCTGTATGGTGCAATTATAAACTGACCAAAATATTAGCTGTTACCTGTTTTTCTCCTTTAAAAATAAACATAGGCTTAAACTACATTTTTGTGAACTCAAAAATTATTTTTGGAAACCAAACCAATATTTTAGAAAAGCTCGTTTCTGAGCTTTATCCATTTCAGAGAAGCAGCAGCATAATATTGTTTAAACAATGTCCTAGACTTTTACGTAGGCCAACCGGGAAGCAGTACCAGTAAGAAATCAGCTGGGTAAAAGGACTGTTCCCTGCAGGAACTCTGCATTATGGGGCATTCATGGCATTGTTCTCAAATTCAAATATCAGTAAATGACACTATAGAAAAAATTGGCAAAGAGAAGAGCAATATATAGTAGGTAACAGTAATACATAGTCAATACATCATATATCATAGGTGAAATGCCTATACACTGTCATCTATAATCTCTTGCATCAACTGTTTTAATGCCAGAGGACTAGAAAGGACACCAATTTCTAATGAGCTTTCATAACAGATATGGGCAACTACAGATCAGGTTGTCCAAAGTTATTCAGTGAGGTTTCTCTAAAAGGACTCTCAAGCTAAAAAGATGGCTCTGAATAAAATAGGAAGGGTATCACATGAGAAAATAAGGGGTTCAAAACCAGGATTTTGGTGTTCCAAAACACCAGAAACCCACCAAAAGTTCTATCATCCCTACAAAGTAGAAAGTCAAGTCAAGTCATGACAGCGAAACAACAGGGCCAAAGTCAGAAGTCCAGTTATGCCAAAATGTCCTTCTCTGAACCAGAGTGGGGAAAGCATACTTGTTCCTGTGACTGATGACAAAAAAGAAAGGACTGGGCTGGGACAGTTAGTGCCCCTTGCTTCTCAAAGTCCCAGTTAGGGCTTTGACCCAAGGCAGAAGGGTATTTCTTTGATGCAGAAGCAGGAGGGTGGGTTGGTGGCTCAGAGCTGTGCACCATATATGTTAGTATCAAGCGTTCGGCTGCCACCATGGAGGCATGAACACATGTGTAAACCAGAGGAAAGGAGTAGCAAGGTGGGAGATGCACCTGCTGCCCTGGAGAGATGGACTGAATCACCCTCTATGCTGAACATCAAACGCAGGTCTTGAAAATGGGCCTGTCTGCTTCTTCTCCCAGTGCTCACCCCAGGAAGGTCACCAAGGGCAAGAGATTCCACCCTACAGTGAGGGAAGGCTGCAGAGCAGGATGCAGAAGTCTTTGCCTACTCACTCATGGTGCCTGCAAGCACTGCCTACCCCCAGGTGCCTTCCAGGTAGCAGCCCTGCTCTGCCCTCCCACAGTGCTGGGTGGAAGAGGAGAGCTGCCAGCCAGGAAAGGAAAGCAGGAGGGGGACTGTTCCCTTCCCCCACCGCTCAAAGTGAGATACAGCAGGGAGGCAGAGCTAACCCCCTTCTAGCATGCCCAGCCTGAGAGGAAAAAAATGCAGGGGAAGGCCAGAAGCAAAGACAGCGTAGCAGCACGTAGCCCTGTTTTGTGGCTATCAAGCTGCTGAAGTTATCAGAACATGAGTTTTCACCATATGATATTTTCTCTTTTTTACTCCAGTGCCCTTGCTTTGCAATGACGTAGGTGCTTTCATCTCTCCCCGCCCCCGTTTCCAATTTGTTTTCCTTCTCGGTTTAAAAGCAGAGAGATATTTCCTTCAACTTATCCTCTCCCTCATTTCCCGCTTCTCCTTGGCACTGTTAGCACTCGCCTTGGTCCTTTGCCCATCTTCCAAAACATTTAACTGTAAATCAGGTTTCCTTAAAAGGCAAATGCAGCAACCATGGAGAGAGGAGCGACACCTTTTCCCTACAGCACTTTTCCCATCTGTAAAAGAAGGAAACTCTTTTACGCAAACTATTTTTTTTTTTTTCCTTAGGCAACCTTATCCTATGAAACACCATCCATTGCAGAAGCACAAATATCTCATAGGATAATTAAGTGACCTGCAGAATAAAAAAGGCCTGCTGATGTTAACAACCGGCTATAGTATTTAAGCAATGGATACACAAGTTTTCTGCTCTGATCCTGGAGTGCACAACAATAACCTCCAGCAGAGCTGCTCGCGGTTCATTTCTTTCAATGCTGAAACCAGGAGAGGCAAGATGCTTCTGGCTGTGATCTTTCCCGTGGAAAGCAGTCTCAGCCACTGTTTATTACTGTTTAGGGAGAAAGAAATTTCTGTTCATGTTTTTGTAATCAATGCTGATCTTGCCAAGGCTGTAAGAGCTCAGAATATATTGACTTCCCCTGATTTTATGCAGAAACTGCAGCAAAGGAAAAAGAAGTAAAAAGCTACAAACCTCACAGAATCAAATTCAGCATGCTAGCTGCATTTTTTTGGGCTCGGTTCCCACAGTGTCAGCTCATCAGTCAGCTGAACCAGCCAATGCTAATGGACCAATGGGGTGTTACACTTAGTTACAGGTGGTTCTCCTAATTGTTTCTTCAGACCCCAAACCGAGGTACACACTTTTGAGACTCTGTTATTATAACCAGGATAGTACTTCATTGCAACTGCTAATTGTGCTGAAGACCTCACTAGAAATCGCCCTTGGTTTCTAACCAGTCTATACTGTTAATGGCATATGCCACTTGTTATACAGTCTGTATTCTGAAATGTGCACTGAAAGGCTTTATGATCTTTCCATGTACAAGGTAGCCAGACAGACTCCTTCATGCAAGTCTTGTAGCTAAGGTATGCTCCATCTCATAGCAAAATACACTATGGGGAGAATTTATTAGTACAATACAACCTCTTCAGAGTTGTGGCAAAACACACCCACTGCCTAAAGAGGAACATGCTTTGCCATCTTCAGTGGAATTGTGCCAAAAGAAAATAGCTTAAGTCTTAAATAGCATCTTACATAGTCAGGGTAGGGTATACTGCAAACACAAGCTAATTACTGTGCCTGGTGCTCTTAGAACAGGAATAAATAAATTTTCATTTACAAATGGGAAACCAGGGCAACTGTGTTGAACGACTCGGTAAAGCTTCATAAAGGATAAGGGCAGAGCATCTAAATCCCAGCCTCATCCTCAACAGGCAAGCAGAGCCAATACTCCTCCAAAAAGGCAGGATGAATAAACAGAATGGCCGGAGCAGCTCACATCCTCCTTGGAAAGAGGGGCAGGGTTGAGCACAGCCCTGCCTGCCCAAGCTGTCCTTCCCTCTGCTAGTGGGGCAACTCGGCATGAGCTGGTTGATGCTGTCATTGTCCACTCCCTGCCTGGGGACATGTGTGCTGACTTTGTCACTGTACCTCTGTGTCAAAACCACGACACTACTTTAAACCCTTCCCTCTTCAAACCAGATTCCTCCCCAGGTAAGCTCATATTTGGGCTAATCAGGATGCTTGCACAGACTGTGGCGTAAAACTAGTTGGTGGATCACACCCAAATGGTTTAGGAATGCAGTACTCCTTGTGTCTGTGTCTGCTCCCACAACACACCACATGGGGAAGTGCTGGCAGCCAGGACAGGCTGGAGTTGGTGAACCCTGGCAAGTAGCACAGTTTCCCAGCAGAGATGTGATTCTCCCCCTCTAGCCTACTCTTGTGAAACCCCACCTAGAGTACTATGTCCAGCTCCAGAGCTTTCAGAACAAGGACATAGACCTGTTGGAGTGGGCCCAAAGGAGGGCCACAAGGATGATCAGAGGGCTGGAGCACCTCTCCTAGGAAGACAGACTAAGAGAGCTGGGGTTGTTCAGTCTGGAGAAAAGACGGCTTTGGGGAGCCCCTTGTAAGTGGCCACTCAGTAACTGAAGGGGGCCTACAAGAAAGCTGGGGAGGGACTGTTTGCAAGGGCATGAAGTGATGAGGGGCCGTGGTTTTAAACTAGAGCAGGGAAGGTTTAGATCAGACATTAGGAAGAAGTTCTTTACAATGAAGGTGGTGAGACACTGGAAGAGGTTGCGCAGAGAGGTGGTGGAGGCCCCATCCTTGGACATTCAAAGTCAGGCCTGATGAGGCTCTGAGCAATCTGATCTAGTTAAAGATATCCCTGCTTACTGCAGGAGGTGTTGAACTAGATGACCTTTAAAGGTCCCTTCCAACCCAACACATTGATTCTATGACTCCCAGTGCAAACACCAGGAGAGCTACCTCCAGCACAGCTGACTGCAGCAGGGACCTGCAATTCCTCCTTCCAAACTATATATAGGATATGCCAGTCCCATACCTTGGCAATACATGAACACACTCAGTAGAAATGCAATTTACAGGAGCACAAAGATGCGTGGAATACTTAATGATAAAACAAATTAGAGACATTGGAAGTAGCTGGAGCTGCTGCTTGCATAATTAAATAACCTGTGTGGCATTATGTCCTGCTAATAGAGTTTTGTGCTGTTTGCGTTTTGCAAACTCCATGAACAAAGAATATTGAAACCACACAGAAAATTAGGAAATAAGCATGAAACTATACACAAGAAAAAAATGTAGCCATTGTTATGCAGATTAATTACAGCTTTTAATCTACATTTAGAGACAGAATCAGTGAATTTTTTTTAAAGTACTGACAAATTCTGCCCATTTACTCATAAGGTCAGGGAAGGCATTAAAAAAGGATTAGTGCCATATGCAAAATAAACAATTGACCCTAGAGAGTAATGTATCATTAGGAACTTTCCAAGCCATTAAAAAAAAGGAAAAAAAGAGAGGCGGATAAAGACATATAAACAAAAATCTCATTTCAACTGAAATGTCTGAATTCTAAAATGATGTTTCAAACATTTTAAACACAGCTGAAAATACCTCTTAAACCCACGAGGCTTCATCTGCAACTCTTGCTGAGAACTATTCATTAAAGGAACTAGATGGGGACCAGATGAGTTTTTCTTAATCACCGGTTCTCATTGCCGGTCCCCATGACTGGGACTACATTAGTTCCCAGCACAAGTCTGAACAGCTTCAAAGGCACTGCAGTACCATGGGGACGGGGAGGTCTCCAGGGCACTGCAGACCTGCTACCATGGTTGCTGCTGCTCTGACCCTCAATGTCCCCTGCACACACCACCCTCCTCCAGCACCTCCTGGGTGTCATAGGTCACCCCACCAGTTAAAAGGGCTCCTGCTGAAGGTATTCCACCTTGGCACCCGAATTATTAGACAGGGACAGCTCGAGGCTGCCTTAATTTCCCTGCAATCCCCATCACCCCCCTGTCCACATTGAGCCAATGGTGCCACGGGCTGCAGGCTGGATGAAAGTGAACATGGCGAAACTGTCTGCTGCTTGGAGAGGCACGACAGTGTGTGTCCTCCTCCTGTACCATCTATCCTGCCAGTTAGAGCAGCCTCACATTGCACCCATTTTTCTCCAGAGACGAATCTTTACAGAAGTGGCCCTCAGACACCCTTGCCTACAGATCCAACATAGAAAATCCCCAGACCAAGAGATTAAGATAATCCTGGCTGAAGCCACATACTACAGCCCTGGTGGCTCCGTGTGGGCTGGAGCAGTTTGTGGTTTAAAAAGCACAGACAACTGAAAGAGTAAAGAGCTAGAAACAGTACAGCACAGCACATCTGGTGTGGTTTTAAACGATGTTGCTGGGCATGTTCCAGTTCAAGTGACCCCCAATTAGCTGGGCAAGAAACAGGTTTGGAGCAGCAATCTGAGAACTTTGTGAAATTGCTTCAGGGGATTTCCGCTTCCCTTACTCAGATAGAACTTCCCCCAAGGTGCAAAAACACTAACTGCTTTTATCACTCTGTGCAGAGGGACGGGATTAAAATTAACTGATAAGAACAACAAATTAAGATGGAGCAAGAGACAGACAGCAGTGAAAATGAATGGTAAAAACAAAACAAAAGATCAAACAGACCCAATCTCAGGCAGAGGGCCAGGAACACATCAGCAGAATGAAACAGGCCAAATGTGATGCAGAGTGTCACCAACACATTGCCAAACCCTCCAAAACTGCTGAAAGTTCCTCAGTGCCATTAGATTTTTGCGTGTTTTGTCGACATCTACAATATGTGCCCTTAGTGAACTCTTTTCCAAGGTGAATGTTCCCCATCTTATTCAGCCACTCCTCATATGGAAGCCATTCCATACCTTTGAACATACTTTTCCATATAGGGGATGGATAGGTTTGATTAATAGTGGAACGCTTGCCAATGCTTTTTAAGTTGCTGCCATCTTGAAGACTTTCCCAGGAAGCAAAAAGGCTTCAGTCATTACACTCAAGGTAAGTTATAGCCACAAGCCTGAACCTTCTTTTGTCACTTCACATTAGTGTCATAGGGATGGATTAATGACACAAGTCTTCGTACCTTCTGCTAAAGCGGTACTCTAGCTTTCATTTAGAATTAGAACTCATTTGTTTTTAATCATTGATAATAAAATTATTCAGAAAATTAAAGAGAAATGTGGAAATGTCCTTATGTCTTTGTCCTGGTTCTGGGAGGGACAGGGGTTGGAACTGTAAGATCTAGGCATGGCATAGATGGATAGATGGTGTGGAATAAGGGGTGAATAATGTCCTGGTTCCAGAAGGGACTGGGTTAATCCTCCTAGCAGGGCACAGGTATTCCATCCCATGAGAGACATGCCCAGGGGGTAGTGGGGAACTGGCTAGGAAGGAAAGGGGGACAGGAGCTGGCTGGGAAGGGGAGGGAGACAGGAAGCCAGGAGTTTGCGGCGCACGGTGGTGGATGGTCCCGGGTGCAGTTGGTGAGCAGTCGGCATCGTAATCGTGTTTTTATACTTCTTTATCTGTGCTATTGTTACTATTTTGTTGTTCTGTTAAACTGCCTTTGTTCCAACCCACGCGGGTTGTCTTTTTCTTCTGATTTTGCCCTGCTGGCTGTGGATGGCTCAAGAGTGAGCGGCTGCCACGTGGTTCTTTGTTGCCGCCTGAGGCTAAACCAGGACAGTCTTCATTCAAGTAACCCCTTGGTAAAACACACACTCCTATGGGTCCAGCAACAGCCTCACATCGCACCTGCAAAGCCACTTTTCTGCAAATCACCAACCCAGCACCGCACATTTTCCAGATCTGGGGAGAATGGTAAAGAAATTACCCTTCATGTGCTGAGGCAAAAGGAACAGAGGAAGAAAAGGAGGGGTAACATGCAGCACGGTGCTGGTTGCTTTCCTCAATGTCACCCAACCCAATGGCAGAAGGTTTCTTCACTGAACCCAACCTGGTCAAGGCCATACAACCAGTTACAGGGGAACATCTGTAGCCTCTGCTCACGAGCTATTAAAAACCCAAATGCCAGTGACCACCTGAATTAAAGAAACAAAATTGAGCAAACGCCTCGAAATAGAGGGGGATATGTCTTACTTCATTTTACCTCAGATGTAAACAGGAATAATAAAGTCTCTCTTGTTTTTGCTGGAGAGATCTTGTTTGCTCAAGAACCTTGTCAAGGAAACCTTCCATCCCGAGGATGAGGCAGAGCTGCTGAATCTTTGGCCTTCGTTTTCAGGTAGTATGGTCAAAAGCCACTTAAAACTGGTGACCTATTCCACATATTGAAATCAAAAAGGTAAAACTAGCATAAATCAGATGAAAATCAGGGTAAAACCAGGTTACTCAGATAATAAAATTCACTTCCTTTCTCAAGAAATCAAGTTGTATTTCATTAGTCTTTAAACCTGTTGCACTGTTATTTTTGCAATTCTGCAGCTGTCCCTACAATCCCTTAGGGTAAGCAACACTTGTCTGAAAAAACACCAAAAAAACACAAAAAATATCCAAGCAGAAGATATATGTTAGGTCTCTCCTACATTATTAACAGATGCAAGCTTCATAAGCTTAACTAAAATGGATTCAAATTTATATAGTTAAATTATCTACACCAATGAAAACCAGGTTAAAATAATTTTAAAGAACATCAACTTCAGAGAATGTGAGAGCTTTTAGAGTAAAACAAAACTCCCAAGACCTCTTTGTACATCCTGGAAAAGCTCTGGCAGGCAACAAACTCCATTTTTAATGACAGTGCCAGGGTTTTCTAAAGACAAAATTCAGTATCAGTTTGGTTTATTTGATAAATAAAAAAAGACTGAATACCAGGAATAGAGACCCAACTAAGAACAACTGAGACAAAACTGAGAACTCAGCACCTAAAAATGGACAGCAAGGGGTTTGCTTAAGTAGACTTCTAGATTTTAGTTTTGTTTGGGTTTGTTTTTTTTTTTTTCCCAATTGAGTTGAGTGTTAGCTAATGTTCCTCTGACTGACTCAACTATCAGCTCCATAATCTAGGGTAGGGATGATTTAACCTTGTTTGCTGCTGTTCTAGCCTGAGCCCTGACTCACACAGCAAAAGAAGGTCTGGGATCAGCTAAAATTCTCTCATTACTGTCACAGCCACTGAGTGCTCTCTATGCCAGTCTTCAGCAGTCTTTAGAGTTGAACTAACCTGGCTAGGAGCATGGATTATGCTTTTCTGCATTTGACCCTGTCTAGAAATGATTGCTTCTGATCCCACTGAAAGGTTGGATCTTATTCTCCACAGCTGTTGCTCTGCCATCTTCTCTCTCCAGTGATCGTAATGTAGTGGGAAAAGAGAATAGAATCATAGAGTGATTCAGGTTGGAAGAGACCCTTGGGATCATTGAGTCCAACCATCGGCCCTTCTCTACAAAGTTCTCCCCTACACCATATCCCTCAACACCACATCTAATTGACTCTTAAACACATTCAGGGATGGTGACTCAACCACCTCCTTGGACTGCCTATTCCAATATCTGACCACTCTTTCTGTGAAAAAGTCTCTCTTAATGTCCAGCCTAAGCCTACCCTATTGCAGCTTGAAGCCATCTCTTCTCGTTCTATCCCTAATTATCTGTGAGAAGAGACCGGCGCCAACCTCTCTACAATGTTGGTAAAGATATATTACCAGCTTAGAGAGGGGGAAGGTGTCCAAGCCGCAGAGAAGGTCCATAGCAGAGCTGGGAACACACCTCTGGGCTCCTCAACTCATCCATGCTCTAGTAGTCTCCAAGTCCCACGTTCTGGCTCCGCTAAAGCACAAGGAGAGAGCAACCCAACTCGGGAATGAATTAACTCCGAATAAGGAATATGTTCTGATACATTATTTCTTGCATGTACTTCGTGCAATTCCCCAACACATACCTAGTAATCACAGAATCTCAGGAAAATCCAGCCCAACAGTGCACCCCCCAAGAGAGCATGTTTCTTATATGAAAGAGCGTGATGAAGCAGACTGAATGGCAGGGGAAGTTGTCAGGGATCACCCATCCCCCTGTGGCAACTCCATTTTGCTAATACATGCCTACAAGCAAGGTAGTGTTTCTAGGAACTGGGAAGCCAGACTGGGCAAACAAATAAGGTGGAAAAAAAGAAAAGAGAGGAAAAAAACAAACAAACAAAAACCACAGAGAAAAAGAGAAAGAAAATAAAGAAAGTAAAGAGACTGAAACCTGGAAAGCAGTTTTTCTGGCAGGATAGTCAACCAAACAAAAAAGCGCCACATCAGGATGAAGTTCAAGGGTAACTTTGTGGCAATAAAACAAGCACAGTCCTGGGATTTATAAACAGGAAACAGTGAGCAGGAGCAAAGAGCAACTGAGAGGAACAGCAAAATAAAGCAACAGCTCGTGCCTGCAGAGAAAGTGTTTCAGGGGGACCTGAAGAATGCCAGGAGCTTGGTTTATTGAAACAGGACCAGGAGGTGACTTGATTATATGCATACACTTCACTCTCTCTTTCTCCTCACTCTCACTTTGTACACATGCTCTGAAGGAGAGAAAATAATGGTTAGTAAGAGGGCCTTTGTCAACCTGGAAAAAGGCATAGCTCAAATCAGTAGTTGCAGTCTTAAGGTTGTCTTTTCACATCAGAAAGAAGTCACAAATAAATCTCAAGCTTTTAAACTGTGAGGGTGATTAGACATGGGAAAAAAAGTATTTTTTTGGGGGGTGCATGTTATTCGAGCTAAAAAACCTATTCAGGAAGTCAAGGAGAAACTGATTGAAACTTGATTCTGTAGTCTGTAAAAACAGATCAAAATAGAAAAATGTGAGAATCACTCTGCCATTTCTTAGATGTGCACCCCAACTGCTCAGAAGCTTTGAAACTTAGGGATGGTAAACTTATCTGGTCCAATTTCAAATGCGCTCAGCTATTAGGAGAACAAAGTTTAACAAAATAGGAACCTCCCTGGCTTTCTTTCCACGTGGACAGAAGTCCAAACAAATGTTCAGCGAGGAGGACATTTATTGGGTACAGTCACCAATACCTGCCATGGCAACTGTAACTCCCATTTGCATTTGGGCTTAAAGTAACCTGAGTGCTGAAATGAGATTATTTGATGCGAAGTTCAAGATCGCCAGACACTGCTGTTCACATGTGACAGGCTTACTAAAGAACTCCTTAATATTTGTTGTTGAGCCAAGCATCCTTGGCTCCAGGAGCAAGACTGGAGAGGCAACACAAGCTGTACATTACAAAACACACATGACCTTTCATAAGGTGATGTTCCAACTCAAGCACAGAGCAGACATTCTAATTCAAAACAAGAAAGAAAACAAACAAAAACAAACTGAAAGGAGGAAAAACTCTACAAATGAAACACAGGAGAAGTGTTTTTTCAGGCTTCAACTAGACGAATGAACCACGTGAACTCAGAAATAGTTGGCAGTGTTAACCAAACCTCAAGCTCTGCAACATACACCCACCCTTAGCTAAAACTACACATCGAGCCTGAAAATGTTTTGAATATGCAGGCCTTCTCACAGCAGAAGAAAAAAAAAAAAAAAGAAAAAAACCTCCCTCAACAGCATGTGAAACTCCAAATGTCTTGAAGAAAAATATTTATACTTCCATAGAGTCACACTCTTTATCTCTCCTGATTTCACATGGAGAAAGTTGCTGGAATGCTTTCTAATGCAATACAGAGATTAGGCTCTGGGACCTTAAGATTATTAAATCTGTGTGGAGCTTGGATATGCAGCTCCTTTTAAAAATCTTTATAGTGCACACCTTGCTGTGACAGTAATATAAACACCTCAAAAGCACCTGAAAAGCAACCATCTTATAACCTTCCAACCCGGGAGGGAAGGTATGTGCTTCCATTCAGATGTCACACACCTTTTCTCCGTAAAGGCCAGTTTTCCCTGCAATGAAATGAAAGTTAAATCACCCCCCCCCCCCTCCCCCCCCATCTTAAAATGATCCAGAACCAGACCTTTAGTATACAAGGTCAACTACGCAAGGCCTACATAAGAGAAGGAAAAACATCTACCACCACTAAAAGACCCAGTGGTATTTATACACTTCGATTCAGACAACAGATTTTAAGAGACCGGTTCACAGGCCTTATTTTCCTAGCACAGGATATGAGCAATTCCTATTGATTATATATGGAAGTTGCAGACATCCTGGAGAAAGGGAACAGGGCCCCAAATGTCCTGGCAGGTGTAAGAGCAAAACATTTTCTTAAAATGCTACAGTACGTCCCAGCATTTTACAGGTTGTCATTGTCAGCAAAGTAGAACTGCAGACTACATGACAAGCCATTTTAAACTGCGTATGAATGACCCACTGGCCAGATATATGCCCTGGCTAAAGCAACTCCACAATCTTGTTTCAGAGATGTTATTTCCGAAGAGTTACTTAGAAGCAGTTTTAATTATTGAAGAAAGTTCCCCCTGCAGACAAAGAAATCCCTCTTCATCTGCTCAGCAAATCCCTTTTCTGCTATCAAAAGCGTGCGGTCATGGAGAGAAGAAAAGGGTTATAGCTCTGATGTGCCTTTCAGATGTAACATCTCTCCATTTCTTTAAAGATACCATTATTTTTATGTCACAGTTATCAAATCCTATGGAGCTGTATGCTTCATAATTGAACGATACAGAGAAATTAATCTTCTTTATGCTTATATGCAGTGCTTCTTAGCCTTTTAAGTATTCTCACTGGAAAGGCAGACTTAAGAAAGCACACTATCCAAAGCAAGTTGAGGTATCTCCAACCACACTAAGATGTGCAGGGTATCCCCACAATTGCATATTTCTGTTGGCATATGCTACACTGGGCAAAGAAAGTCTTGTATTTCTTAAAACCACTACTTATAACACCAGGGCAGCTAAGAGTAGTCACCTTTAGTGAAAATACCAGCCAACAATTTTATTTCAAGGATTTTTCTTTGCAAACATTTTCAGTACATTTCTCCTTGAACTACCTAGATTTCAGAGGTTCTCAAGATATTTACACAGCAAAGTCTAGAAATGAAATCAAGAAATAAAAGAGTATTTCCTGCCCCACAGGGAGGTACTCTGGACTAATCTGACAATTATTGTATCACTCTTACCTACTACCAGGGATTAGCCTGGGTTCACAAGAAGAGTCATCACCTCATGGAGGAAACACCTAGTCCTCATGTAGTACTTGAAGTGATAGAAGATTCTCAAAGAATGTAGAAGTTTCTTCCATATTTCATTTGGAAATGTAAAACAAGGTCTGCGATAATCCTCTGCAAAAACCTTGACATTATTCTGGCAGTTAATGTAAAAGGCTCAAAAATGTGGTTCTGTGGCTTTTATGGCATCATCCTGTGCCCACACAATGCATGGGGGCACAGAGCATCTGCAAAGCAGGGAGAACTGATCAGGTACCACTGGTACAAGCAGTGATGCCAGGCAAGGGCAGCAGAAACCAAGGAAACGTTGTGGTCACTTTCTGTCAAAGCTGCTACTGCATAAAGTGCCAAAACTTATGGAAAGCAAACCCCATTTCCTGAGAGCCCACATGCCTAAGGATGATAATTCCGAGAATACAAGGATATAGGGTTTTTCTAAATGCATATTTTTTTATATATACACATTTAGCAATGATAACACTGCTGTCTGTGTGCTTGGGTGTTTAAATCTGTGCCATAGGAAGACAGCAGCACTGTCAACCCTCAGTCTTTCCTGCTAATTCTTCTGATTCTGCTCAGGTTCTTGTAAATGTTTTGGGGTTCTTCGTATTTAGGCCACTGCCTCAAAGTGACACTAGCTCATGTTAATGTCAAGTTTGAATAAATCCTCTCTCATTTCCCTTTTTGTACCTGTTCACCCAGTCTTAAAGCAATTCACGGGCAGCGATTCAGCAGTTCAGTGTTATTTATGACATGAAATGAAGGAACTTCAGAAATAAAAGAGGGAAATACCAAAGACTTTAAAGGAATTTAGTCAAAAAGCAACACTTCATGTGATGGGCCAATTATATAAAATTTCCCCAGAAGGCAAGCCTGGCAGTCTCAAAGATTGGTACATTAAAAATCAACACATACAAATCTTCTACACCAAAAACATACTCCAGACACTTAAACCTGGACAGCAACTTCAACCTGGACAGCCACTTCCAGAAGCCAAAAGAAACAAAATTTAAAAGCGCACCCAAACTGAATGAAAGTCTTCTCTCACCCAGACTTTCAGTGGTATTTTTTATATTGTTTTTTCAACACAAAACTGAGATGCAAACAAAGTATATTAACAAAAATTAGATTATCAGGTTTGTTAGCGAATTCTTTCAGCCCTTCTTTCCTTCTTGCAGATGGACAACTGCTTTGTTTTATAAAGTACTTCCAGGTTACTAACAATACAAAATGGAGTCCCAACATACACAGCACTGCCATTTCAGACTATTTATCCCATCTACAAATATAAGTTAATAACAATAATAATAAACAAATAAAATTAATAAAGATGCAATCCAAACCTCTGTACCCTGTAAGAACAGTTGCTTCTGCCTTCAAGTATGGAGAGATGGCCTAAATGACTTTTTGAAGTCTCTTCCAATGCTATTTTTACATGATTCTCTCAGTTACTAGTTTGTAGCACTTACAGGCATCATGGTAGTTCCTAAAAATATTTAGTGGAAATGTACTTGCCAAAAAAAAAAAAAAAAAAAA
>VZTM01010366.1:49480-90824 GCA_013400555.1 Jacana jacana | reverse complement strand
AAAAAAAAAAAAAGTAAGAAAAAAGCCACAGAAACAATGCATCCTGCTTGAGACACTTCTGGAGCTCAGAATCTGAAAATAGCAATCTAAACGTTAGAGGGAAGATAGGAAGATAAGAAAAAGACAGGAAAGTTAAACCTAATACTCTCCACATGGGATGCCTCAGGTTGGATGAGTCAGTGCCCAGAAAAGGAAACAAAAAGGTGTTCAGGTGTGCTCCCATCAAAATCAATAAGCAGTCTGATTTAAAATTGTAACATGGAATTAATGTCACCTCAACTCAGTTGGTAACAAGTTGGCTACCTCGTGGCTCTTCTTACACTCAAAAGGATGAGATATTCACCCTCTGCAAATGCCTTGCTCTCCTCTTCGACAATAAATGGAGCCCACCTGACTCATTCAGAGTAGTGGCCTCATTTTAGATAATTTTGGTCAAATCCTGCCCCGCCCCCTCCCCGAACCAGCATCATGAATGCTCTCCGAAGCAATCCACCCCCTGCCATTAAACAAAACTTGTGGAAGACCAAGAACTCGATCTGTGCACACTGAAGGCTGCCCTGAACCACAAAGCTGTTCATCTCAGCAGAGACTTATTTGAAAAGTGGTTACAGAAAGCCCTCCAGGAATAGTGACCATGCTAGTCAACACCTGCTTGTTTACAACAAGTCAGAGAAAGACCCAGAGTGGAATACTTTCTTTTTTTTTTTTAAATATATTAATCATCAGAGGCCATAGCAGAAGTGCATTTGTTAAAAAGACAGGCTTTGTCAAGGATCCAAAAGGGAGGTCACTGGGCAATTACCAGTGAGCTGCGCTGACCTAGAGGTTTGAAATCCATGTCAGTTCATTATGGTTTTATTTCCCCTATGTGTGGAGGTACACAGCCATCCAGAAATGCACAAGAAAATGCAGGCAAAAATTTGAGGTTCCTCTTCAGCTTGATTTCTTCAGACTTTTTTCTAGTAGGAAATATAACGGAGAGCTTTTAAATCAGTTCTTTTATATCAGGCAGATTAGACAGCAAAAAGCACAGCACGAAACACAAACAAAAGCCGACTTTCACCGAGCTCCAGAGAAACTGGGCAGAGCTGTCACCCCAAGGCAGAAAGTCCTGCTTCAGACTGGAAGCTGTAACCTGCACAAATTGGTGATAGCTGCTACATAAAGCTTGACTAAGAGTACTACCAAAAATACTAAAGCACGGTAGGACCCTTCACAAAATAAAAGCAGTTCTATCACACTGAAGATTTACATCAGGGACTTTTGCTGGGTTGGTGGTTCCTGTTTCAGCTGTAGCTGTGAAAAATAAGATAACAACTGGGCCAAATGATGCAAAGTGACTTGCATGGATCAATGACATCACTCTAACTTGGAGCAAACTTGAAGCTTTGATCACAACACCAAGTTTTTAGAGCTCTCCATTTTGTCTAGGTCCTGGGAAGTTATCCCAGAAGGAAGAGAAACTCTTATATCACTATTGGGTGGTATCTGGTTGAAAATGAGCCAGGTTGTATATTGGTAATGATTTCTGTAGTTACCAACACATAACACCGCTGGAGTGTATTGAGTTTAGACATTCAGTTTAGAAATTCTACTAACTTCTACTACACTGCAGCTGACTGGGAAAGGGAATCCCAAAAGGTTTCAGAGGTTTGATAAACCTTTCTTGCATTTTAGGAACAGAGGAGTGCTGTATTACTTTAATGTGCTTAACCACCGTGGTATTATCAGTTGCCTGTCTTTCTTCTCAGTCAGATACACTTTGGGGATAAATACAGTGTGTTCTTTGCTTGGCTGTAAATACCTGTGTGCATTAACAAGACATCTGGATTACAGCAAATGCTGCCCTTTTCAGTTTCCTTGTTTATTAAACCACTCAACAACTCATGTACATTATGTGAACTCTTCCTGGGGGATTTGATTTTCATTATACATGACTCTTCATATTTCTAGTCACGGATACAATGCTTTTTACATCTTTCAGTAGCTGATTCATTAACTCCCTAAAACAAACTTCTTTACATTACAAAGTATCATTTCTGTTCTTGCTATCCTATATTTCCTTAAATTTTAGAAAGAACTGTAAAATCGAACCGTAGCTGTCAAAAGTCACCACTTAAAAGAACTCATTACAGGAGCAAATAATAAATATTTACATACTCCTGTCATGCCAATAGTTAATCTTCAAAACGCCTTTGGCAGACAATATTAGCCAAATGATCTGATGGCAAAACCTTAAGGGTTTTATTGGAGTTACACAAGTCTAATGAGAAGGAACTGCAGAAACTGATGCAAAGGAGGTAGAAATCTGGAACTGTAAAGGAAGAATTATTGTCGTAGTCCTTCCTGTATCTTCCAAAGTATCAGCCAAACCTGTATCAGGATCTTCCAAAGTATCAGCCAACCTTCCTGTATCAGCCAAAGTAGACTGACACTGGGCTTCAAAATGAAATATTATTGGTGCCTGAGCCCCACAGGGCCAAAGGGGTGCTTAGTTTCAGGGAGGACTTTAGAGCAGTTTGCTGAATCCAGGGCTGGGGCTGGATACCATGTGGCACCGCACAAGATGTCTCTCTGTATCAACCCCTTCAGAATGACAGATGTTGACTTAGAAACAGACTGATTTCCTATGCTAATCAAAGCAAAGTGAAAGATTTACATTTACAATAGGACTAAGGAGTCAAGAGTCATATAGAGCAGACCCAAAAAAATAACATGGAGAAAAACAGCAAGCTCAGAAAGGACAAATAGGAGATTAAAGAATCTGGGCTGCTCAGGCCACTGCTGTTAGCCATCCTGTGGAAACCGAATGGAGAGGAGATGGGATGGTGGACCACCACCTTTACAAAACAGACAGAAAAGGTTTATTTGGGACCTTTCTAGCTATTTGTCTAGAAGCTAAAAAACCACCTGCATTGATTCAGTAGCACAAGGGGACTCTTTTCTGACTATGGAGGCTCCCAAATTACTCAACAGCCCTCCACAATCCCTGAAGCCGTCACATTCATACTGTGCCACTATGTCACCTCTAAAATCAGAGCTTCTCCTTGCATTTTGTGCCACTGAGCCCTTTCAAAGGGCCACTTGGCTTCTCTCAATCTATTGCCTTCAGGATCTTCTAAATACCATGGTGAGAAGTATCATGCAGTTTACACACTCCAGAAATAACCAGATACAAACAACATAGGTATATAATGGGACACGAGGCTTCCCTACAGTGGTTAGGACAAGTTTAGCAGGTCCAGCTGAGCAAACACAGCATTCCCAAAGAAAATACACGTTATGACCCTGTGACTCCACGCTGAGGTTTCCTGTTATTTGGCAAGATTGTCTAGTTCTTGACTTGTCCCCTATACTGTTATTAGTTCAGCCCTGCCCGTACTGACTAAAATCATGTCTCTGATGTGAACATATGTTCTTATACCATTTACATATAGGCTAAAGTGAAATACAGCCCTGGAATAGACAAGATATCTGCAGTTTTAGTGCCTATTACCAGGTTCCCATTATCTCTCAACTTCCCCATAGCACTCACTGCAACCCGTGAGAACTGCACATGGTCTTAATTTCATTAGGCTTTTACCTCCTGACAGTTGCTACATGTTAGCTAAGATAATTTGGTTTCCCCTTGTGAAGAGGCTTTGTGAAAGCTGAAGCTGCAGACTTTGGATTCACCCTGCACGAACACACTGCAGTAATCTATACAGATAAAGCACTCAGGGTCCGCACCAGGGTGCCCTTGTGATGTGCTCCTCAGCTGCGACTGTAATATGGATAAGGGACAGCAAAGCCTCTGAGCAGCACGTCCAAGGCACAGACTCATTCACTCTAATTAGACTTAGGTCTTCCCTGCCCCCTTTGTCATGAAAAGAAAAGATGACTACAAGAGGCTTCAACATTCAGATGTTATACAAACTACCAAGCACTATATAAGCTGGTACTTAGGAGCAATATAAAGATTTATGGACTAATGGACGTAACATGTGAAAGACAGTGCAATAAATGTCGCCAAAACAAGATATGTACTCCCCACTTTCCTCTAGGTGAGAAGTAAAGAGGCATGCTGCATAGCTTGAACATAGATGGTTACATACACATGTATGCTGAGAAATAATAATCTGCCTAGAAAGGAGGGAGGTTAGCAGAAACATAGATCAATTTCAGCT
Source organism: Jacana jacana (assembly GCA_013400555.1). Taxonomy (NCBI): domain Eukaryota; kingdom Metazoa; phylum Chordata; class Aves; order Charadriiformes; family Jacanidae; genus Jacana; species Jacana jacana. The sequence goes on along the minus strand of VZTM01010366.1, from coordinate 86,658 downwards.
CATTTCAGAACTATTCTGCATATGCTGAAAAGAAACACACAGACAAAAAGAAAAAAAAAAGGCAAGGGGTTTGTGAATTTAACCACCTAGGTTTTGGTCAGTATTAAAATGGGATGAACAAGGGTAATCACAGCTTTATAAGACTGTCAAGGGAGACTGATGGTGATAAACTATAGCTCTATGTTTTTTTTTCTGTAAGGGAAGTTGAGGAGAAAGGCTAATGTGATGAACGTGTCTGCTGTTAATGCCAAGTTCCATAGGCAACAGCCTGAAATTTAATCTTACAAATCACTGAAAGGAAAATGCTTGGTTGAAACAGCTTGCTCTCAGAAGTGCTCCCCCCTCCTGCCCGGAGTCTGCTCCCGAATGAGCCGCTGTTGCTCAGCACATCAACAAAACAGATTAACTGTTAGATAATCTGATTTGGTGGGGAGGGGGGGAAGCTACCCACTAGCTATGCCACACTCTGCTAAAAGCACATGGCATAAAGAGTCACAAATATAAGGCTGCACAGCCTAGTCCTCCTCTTGCCTTTGCACTGAATTTGGAAGCATTTCTTCTCCAGCCAAAAAAGGCAAAAGGAGTTCATGTGGTGACAGCCAGCTCTTTGCTTAAAATGCCCACAAAGCACATGGATGCTGCTCTCTGATTTAAGACATTATTCTAGACCTATAAGCAATGCATATTATAAAAACCTGCCTCAAAACCACCCCAAACCAAAACCAAACCACCAAACACCACTTTTCTTTACTTTTAAATACACAGAAATGCATATCTGCTTTTTGTGTTCTGAAGTAGAGAGTTAAACCCTGGTAGCATGTCCTTTTTTTCCAGCAGCTTTTTATTAGTTAAGCCTATTCTTCTCTGTCGTTGCAGTGATCCTTTTCAACTGGTTTTATTTCTTGGTGTCAAGACAGTGTAAACGGCTGTTGCTGAATTAGAGAGATCTGCTTTTCTCCACCCAAAGAAGTGATTTAAATCATAAAGCACCTTCCAGGAAAGAAGCAGGCAATGAAGCACAGCAGCTGCTGCCTTTCCAGAGCAGCTGAACAGCAACAAGCTGAACACATCACAGCAATACATCAGCTTTTTCAAAATTAGGACCCCACTTTGCTTTTTTTCGTAATTTACCACATTTACACAGGTGCTAAGAATCTTGATTTGTTTTGTCTAGGTTGCAGAAACAAACTGTTATTCTGTGTGGCATTAAGTATTTTGTAAGCATGATAAAGTACAGTAAGGTCTACATTCCCAAGTGCAAAAGGGAAAGGAGATGCACACAATGGTACTGCAAAGTACCTCATTCTTCAAGTCAAACTCCAAACTATCCCATACCATGTTTCATGGCAGAAGAAGTTTTTATGGATTTAAGCAGTCATTACAGAACTATTTAAGTTAAAGTTTCACCTTACTGATTTCTAACAACACATTTTTTGTAATACTAAACTTAGGATAAGGGCCACTACTTTTAGCTCACAAAACATCACATTTATTAGTTTCCTTACTGGCAAGTGACCTGCACACAGGCTCTGCTTCCTGGCTTTCTTTGGTTTACTTTTATCTCCCTGGCATATCTGCATTATAATATTAAATCCAAACATTTTCACAGGACTACCTTCCTGCTACTTTGCACCCGAGGAAAGCTGTCAGTAAGAGATCCTGGCCTATTCTGTCTCTGTCCTGAGGACTCAAGCAGTGATGTCTTTGCAACCCAATAGTCTGGGACTCCACCTTTGAAGATCCCTTCAGCCAGGAGAACCTATTGCTATGCAGGTATGGGAGCCTGCATGGGCATCACAGAGTGACACCTGGCACTCTCTGTACAGTGACACTCCCTCCACATCTGCACACGTAGATTTTCTGTCCAACAAATCTGCACACTTGCTGGAATTCTTCCAAATACCTAGGAAGGTCCTGGTCCAAATTGTTCTATAGGGACTGTGGTGATGAGGGAAATTCACTGTGTAGGCCTCTTTAGCACCTTGAGTGCAAAGGCACAGCTTTGCAAGGGTACCACAGCAATTGTGGCTGGGTGGAGAATGGATTGAGAACACTCTTGGGGGTATTGGTCGATGAGAAGCTCAACATGAGCTTGCAGCCCAAAAGGCCAAATGTGTCCTGGGCTGCATCAAAAGAAGTATAGCCAGCAGGTTGAGGGAAGTGATTCTGCCCCTCTGCTCCATTATGGTGAGACCTCACCTGGAGTAGTGCATCCAGCTTTGGAGTCCTCAGAACAAGAAGGCCAGGAACCCATTCTAGTGGGTCCAGAGGAGGGCGACAAAGCTGATCAGAAGGCTAGAGCACCTTTCCTATAGGGTCAGTCTGAGAGAGTTGGGGCTCTTCAATTTTGAGAAGAGAAGGCCCCAGGAAGACATTATAGCAGCCTAAAAGTACCTGAAGAGGGTCTACAAGAAACGTGGAGAGGGATGAGTGATACCAGTTTTAAACTGATGGAGGAAAGATTTAGATTAGGTATGAGGAAGAAATTTTTCACTAAGACGGTGGTGAGACACTGGAACAGGTTTCCCAGGGAAGTTGTGGATGCCCTTTCCCTTGGAAGTATTCAAGGCCAGGCTGGATGGGGCTCTAAAGAAAACTGGTCTAGCGGGAGGTGTCCCTGCCCATGACAGGGGGGTTGGAACTCGATGATCTTTGGATATCCCTTCCAACCTAAGACATTCTATGATCACTACCAGTTATAGGGGTGAGATCTGCACTGACTGGGCTTGGAAGGGGTTCTTTTTGAGACCTATTCTCAGGAAATTTCATTGCTAGACACGGACTGTGATTTGTAGAGCAACTCCTCCCTGAGCTCACTTCCCTGCAGTGGCATTAAATCCATCTAAAACCGGAAAAGTTGTGATCCAGATCCTAAATCATCAGTGCAAACTCTTTTGTCTTTGTTTAGGCTGCAATATTATGTGCTGCAGGGTATGGAAGGCATCTCGGAACAGAATCACTGAAATTCTGAGGAACTGACAAAACAGTTGACTACTCTGTCTAATACAGAGCAGTAAGTACAAGAAGAATTTAAGTACAGCCTAAGGAACTGATTTAGTGCATATGCTGGGCCACCAGATTACAGCTGAAAAGCAGCGCTGACATCCCGTTGCGTGCACAATGTTCCCAGATGTGTGAAATAAAAGAGAGCTGCAGGAAAAATGACCTTCATGCTAGAGTGCAAAACAATTGCCCATCAGAACATCACCCATGCAACCTATTTATGGAGGGGCTAGAGACAGAGGTGACCAGGTGCATAGCACATGCAAATAGTCAGAATTATTGACCATTAATCCCAGAAATTCCCTGTTACAAAAGATCTTGGGTCATTTGGCAGGATGTTTCTCACACAGCCTTTAAGAGGAACTGCCCTATGTCTGCATAGTAAGTATTTGACTTAGTCATTCAACAATGGAAATTTATTTAGCCAACAGCCTGCTAATAAAAAGACAAACAAACATACAGCTTCCTAGGGATGTTTTGGTTCTTTGCCACACAAAAATTACAGGCAACATTCAGTGAAACAATACAGTTTCAGATATTTTTTTTGGTAGGGTAGCCATGAATTTATGCTGTCATAAAACCAGCTCTGAAATCAAAACAACATTCTCATTAGTTGTAGGTAAAGTTGTGTAAATATTTTTTTGTCTGGTGCCTACAGTGATACAGAAATATACCCTTGCAATTGTGTCAGACAGCTAAAATAGCTCTTGGAAAATTAATCACCACTGTACCCAATGTAGCATATATATTTTTTTCTAACAATGCCAATAATCATTCTGAACAAACAAAAAGACTCAGAAAGTGGAAACAGAGATTATACGAAATGGAAAAAATTCTCTAATAATGCTTCACAGCATTCAAAATCTGAGAGACACTCATTTCCAATGTTGAAAGGAAAAACAAAACAGATCCTACTCTTCTTGGAATGAAAATGCATTGACTTCAATGGAAATACAGTCAAGTTCCATGTGTGCATCTTTTCTTCCACCACAGTTTAACCAGTGGGAGTCTGGCTGATTTCTCTATAAATATATAGTTCACTTGTTCCTGGCTGCAAAGAACCTGCAGAGTTCCTGTACTTTTGCATGATTAGCATATGAAATGTGTTCTGAGTCAAATAATTGGACCTGAAAACAATCAGTCTCCAAGGATTTAGTCCTTATCTAAGTAGAAAGGAAAGACACCACCTACGGGTCCAAATTTCCAAAGATCTCCCAAACCGATTTTAAAAGCTAGTTCAAACCAGTCTTTTTTATGTTCAAATGTTTTCTGTAGTCAAGATGTTCCTATGTCCTTTTAGACCTATCTGTAGACCCCAAAATTTTAGATGGGTTTCTAGTCCAACCTCTTCTTGGTCAAGAAAGATCTTAATGCTAATTTCAGTCCTCTAAACTGGGAGAAATCCTGCATGAACCCCTATTACACATCTGCCATGCCACACACCGTGCCTCAGGTACAATGGCTCAGGCATTGGAGGCTCAGGCATGTGTAAGTCGCCACTGCCACAAAACGCTAGTTGCCACATCTGCATGTGGATGTGTGTGGCCTTCAAGGTTTTCTATACTAGTTTTTCTTCAAAACATTGGCACGCAACCTCTCAGATACCTCAAATCTGGTTAAGGCATTGCATTTTTTTGCTGTTTATGAAGTGATTAACCAGCCAACACACACAATGAAATCAGGATCTCCACAGGGAGAAAAACTGTCATCCTCCTCTCTTCTAAGCTGAAGAGATTTATTATATGTGATTCTTCTTACCCATAAAAAGTTACTTTTTCTCTGTATCACACTATAAAAATCTTTTCAGTGCCAAGGCTCCTTGTATGTGATGAAAGCCAAAGGGAAACAGCAAAGCCCAATAGCAAAGAGGCATGCCCTTTTCATCACAGAATCGTAGAATTGTCTAGGTTTGAAGGGACCTTTGAGATCATCTAGTCCAACCATCAACCTAACTCTGATGAAAAAACAACAACCCATCACTTAACCATGTCACTGAGCACTATGTCAACCTGTCTTCTAAATATCTCCAGGGATGGTGTCTCAACCGTTTCACTGGGCAGCCCATTCCAATGCTGAATAATCCTTTCAATGTAAAAATTTTCCCTGATGTCTCATGGAAAGTGTTTAAGTCCCTCATTCTCAGGTCACTGGTTCAACACAAGAGAAAAACAGGAGCAGCCCATTCAGCTTCTCAACTTCATTTCTCCAGTGTCCTTCATCCTGTCTGAACAGCCTAGCAGTACGAAGCAGGTCATTAGACAGGAGGCAGCTAGACTGAAAAAGGCTTTGGACCATTCCTCATACAAAATGTCTTACATTTTCATCTTTTGTGGATCCTCTTCATAATGCATTTCAAATAAGTAAATGCATGAGGCAGGAAAACAAAAAACAAAAACAACCAAACCAAAACAAACAAAAAAAGAGGTTGTTGCATCTGTGCCCACCACCTCCACACAGAAATTTGACGTCAATAAGAGAGGTTTTGTTAAAGTCAGGAAATGGAAGGCTGACAGAAATTCTGAGATAGAAAGGGTACATTTTATGAAAGATTTACAAAGATATATTCAATGACATTTTTCATCACGTGGTGCTCCACTGTCTTAAACTATGCTCTCTTAAAACATGCACTGTAAATAGAAAATGTTTTCTGTGTTTTACTTTTTGAAGCTTCTTACAGTGCTGTTTAGGAATCTGGGGTTTGCGAGGTCTGCTGTTCCCTGGAGTTCAAAAAGCCAAAGTGCTATGCACAGCAAAGACTTCCCAACTTCAGCTAAGTTGCATTTGACAGATGACCTTGATGTCACGTCAGTTTGGCCACTGTCAATAGACTTGTTCGCCTCCACAACCACCTATGTATATGGTACAGTTTTCAATTTCAATATCCTGCATTAAAGGAGACAGTCTAATTATTGTCTCTCATAACAAACAGTTTTCAAGAAAGAGCTTGTGATGTAGGATGAAAATACCAGATGGATCAACTTCCATTTACACCATAATGTTGCAGCTAAACAGAGCATAAGGTTGTCATTCAAATTTTGGGCTTAATCCTGCCACGTCTTCTGTGATCGAGGAGGAACCTGACTGATTCAATAACTACTGAGCATGAAGCAAGTGGTAAAATATAACATTTTATGACTAATAAGTAAGAATGTATCCTACCTTTGTGTGTCTTTGTCTATTAAGCTATTGTTAACCGAGTAATTGAAGGTAGTTCTGTAATGTTTGTTTTCCTAGATCTATTACACCAACAACAGAAATCAGCTTTCCAGTGTCCAATAAACAATGAAAAAAGAAAACCTGCACACTTCCCATTTCTCTGACTACTTTCATCACCCAGCCCTTTTATTACTAAGATGGACTTAAAAGGCCAGTTTTCTATGCTGGGACAAAGCAAAAACCAAACATTTTTGCACCGTCCAGGCATTTTTGACATAGTCTGTTTATAAATGAAGGCTGCTTTGCAGGGTTACAGCTTATGGCATCCATTGAAGAGTATGGGAGACAGAAAAGTATCATTTTTGTGGGCATTACTACACTTAAAAAAAATAAAAAAGGCAACAAGCAATCTCTAACCCAGCTACTGGTAGACATGTAGCAAATTACATTAGATTACAATCACATTCCGTATTAATGGAAAATATAGATATTTTTAAGTAAAGCCATTTTTTCTCCGAAGCAGATGTCAAATATTGGTATATTTACTTCTCTTTGATGTCTATTCTCATACTGCATTTAGATATGAGTAACTTTGTTACAGCCCATCTCAGAAAATTGTTTAGAACTTCTGTCATCACCAATACAGTTTCTTTGTGAAGAACAGTATTCTGCATTCTTCTCTAACTAAAATCTGGCTAAAATCTAGGAGGAGAAACAACTGGTACAAGGATTCACCGATGTGATGACAGGTCAGACAGCTAAGAAACTGTTAATCTTCCATGCCAATATATATTGAAAAAAGTAAACCATATTTTAATTTTTATTCATAACATTAATAAAATATTGCTGAAGAATGAAAACTGGAAGTTTCTGCAAGAAGTTCTATAAAACATTCTGCTGCTTCCATGCATTTTACTATCCAAATCAATCCATATTTGACATTTAGTGGCTTTTTGCATAAAAATAATATGAAATAAAATGTTTTCCACATGTTAGATTAAAAGAACATTAGTCAATCTCTCCTAAATAATTTAGCCTTCAAAATAAGATGCAGCAGAACTTGGCATTTTAATATCATCTTAGATCAGACTTTTCAGAATGGAAGACAGACAAATAAAGAGTGGATCCAGACAAAGAAAACAATTATGGGAACTGTACTATAATTCTAATTACAAAGATCACTACTCACAATGGACATATCATTAACCACATAGAACGCAAATTAATATTATAATGGCTCAGCACATTATGCTCTAATGGCAGAAGATCTTTCCTGAATTTTGAGTCTTGTATCTGAAGTACTCCGAAAACATTGAGCCAAATAATTCATGAGATTAATGAGAAGGAAAAGCGTTTATTTTTAAATTACACTAAGAAGGAGAATAACTTTCTGCACTGTCTAGAATCAAGTCCTCTAGCAATATTTTTACATCTACCATGGGGCACTTTATCAACAGAAGAAACAAAAAAAAAAAAAGGCAAGGCAAGGCAACTTTCAGTAGAGTTCAGTAGCAACAGGACTTAGATACTTAGACTCCCTCTTAGATACTAGAAATTTTCTTCACAATCACCTTGAATAATAAAGGCCTTAAGATTGAAAAGGCCAAATGTATCACTTATGAGCTGAGGGGATTTCAGGTTTTTTGTGTTAGGAGAAAGAAAATCCTCCATGCCTTTATTTTAACTTGTGAAGCATGCAAATAAAACCAAAACCAATAAAACCCAAACGAAAACAGGGGGGGGTACAAATGCTGACAACTCTCTAAAGCATCACATTTGAACAAAAACCTCACAATTAATTTCATTTTCATGACTTTCCTTCCACAATAGCTCTTTAGACTAAGAGAAGTCAAGCTGCCATCAGAAATGATACTTAAGTCAAGACGATATAAATCTTTAAGTACTTCCTCCCCTCCCACCCCAATTTCCAAATTCTCCTGGTTTAAGATATTCTTAAAACATTAGGCATCATATGTGACAAAACCAAGTATAAAGTGTCAAAGTAAATATTCTAAAAGAACAGCTCTATCATCAAGCAAGCTCTTTTGAAGTTAGTGCTGTATTGAAAATATTGGTCACAGCAGAATGACAGGGATTTCAAGTCTGCTTAGTTACTGGCTTTCTCTCCATTACCATCATTATCTGCAGCAGGTTTCTCCATGCAAGCACACCATAAAGCAGGCAATAAAGAATAAAAAAAAAAAAAAAAAAAAAAAAAGAAGACAACAAATAAGGGAATAAATCAAGACAAAAGACATCTATAGGTTGGCAAAAAAAAGCTCAGCTTCTCTCTGCAGAATTGGCTCTTTTATATTCAACGTATAAGGCTTATTATAGAATGCTTATTACCGGTAGCTGTGTTTTTGATGTCAATGGCTCCTGCACTTAAAGAACATATATGGATCTTCCAGGATCACATATTATATATTCAATAGTGCTTATTTGCAGACCTGGATATATCTTTCACTTCAGGACTTTTTTTTATTTTTTTAGTGAAAAGCAGTGCAAAATGAAAGTCTTGGGCAATTGAGGTATTCTTCCCTTTTTTATGCCTTGTTTTTGGAGAGTTTTGGATGAATAATTCATTAATACTCCACTGGGGAGAAAAAGAAGAAAGGAGAAGGTACAAAAGCTTTTTCCTTGCACATAAAAATTGCTAAAGAGTGAGTTTTGGGAGCAAGAGCAACAGCTCATCTTTCAAAGTACACGTATATCTGTACCAGAGCTAAGCTATAATAAGTTACTTGTTGACAAAGGCACTATTTCACACAATTTGGAAGTTTCATTTCCTCAAAGCAAAAGGTGGTTTAAAAAAGAAAAGCTTCAAAGAAACACATGAAATGGCTAAGGGAAAAGGCACGGCTCACATCACAGTAGTTACTGTCTTAAATTTCTGTTGGGATTCTGTCACAAGCATAGCTAATCTTATGACCTTGAATCGCATTGTGGAAAAGTAATGAAAATCGAGAATTTACGCAGATATTCCACATATTGGGGTCAATTAACTTCTCATAAACGTAACTGGAAAACCTGACTGTGATGGAGAGTCTGGTTATGGTTGAAAAACGTATGAAAGTATTTGGGCAAGTTGGCGGGTTTGCTTTCTCCCTCTTGACTTTGACATGTGCCCATCCCTTCCACCTGCAAACACCATTACAAAGCAGACCAGAGCTCTGGAAGTCTTTCCTGAAATAAAACCTCACCTGTTTAGTATCCTGCCTCAGAAGCTATACATCCCCACACCTTGTTGAAGCTCTGGGTAGTGCCTGTGGAATGGATGACAAAGCATCAATGGCTGTGGGATGCTCCTGGTGTGGGATGCTCCAGCAGCCTCTTAAAAGAGTGAGAGTGCTGGGCTTGTCCAACAACAGTGATGGGGCTGAGGGGAAGCCATCCATCCTTTCTCTATAAACAAGTCATCAGGTAAAAGATTATTTGGTGTCAAGCAGCTAGACAGAAGTGCTAAGGGGGTGAGAGGACACTGTGAAGGAAGTAAAAATTAAGTAGAACCTCAACTTCCCTTAGTAAATGTTTCTGGACCTCAGAGCTTTTTCTGTGAAAAAAGAAAAGCCTTAAGAAAAAAATGCAAAAGCATAAAATGACTACACTTTGAAGTCTTGCACAAGAAAGTGACAAGGAAAAAAACTATAGCATGTTTTTGTCTGTTTCAGGACTGGAAAGGGGAACTTAACTGATGGAAATTTGAATGCTGGGGGCTGAAACCACTGCATTTTCAAAGGGTTGGAGGCCTGACATAAAATACCCGAGGATGTCTAGGGATATGGTTTAGTGGTTTTGGCAGTGTTATGTCGATGGCTGGACTCGATCAAAAGGTCCCTTCCAACCTAGAAGATTCTGTGATTCTATGAACTACATCAGTTTTCAAAATTCAGAGGACTATTGCAGCACTTTTGTCCTCTGCAACACCGATCCTAATTTGTAAAAAGATCACATTATAGCAGCTTCCCTTAGCAGTGCTGAGGGTGAAAAAATGGCTTCTGCAAAGCACTGAAATGGAAAGTTCAAAACCAGCATGAACAGAACAAGACAATAGCTTATTTAAAAAACAAACAACAACAAACCCCCCAAAACCATTAAAAAACCAAAAGCAAAACAAAAGCAAAACATTTTCTGTGCAAACACTTACAGTTCTGCTAATGGAAACTAGAGAGCTCAATGCTCAGCTAACCTCTCTTCACACCTGCCTACCGTTTGTATTTATGGCTGGTTTTTTGTTTTTCTTTCTTTCCTATGTTTGAATTGCAATGTGAACTTCCCAGGCACGTCTTTGTTCTGGCAGGTGTATGTCTCCCCCCTCCTTCCAGCTCCAACTAATGCTGCTTGAGGTTTCACGTGAATAAATTCGTAGGTGACGAGACAGGTCTTCTCACCCAACAGCAATGATCAGTAACAAGCAGACAGATATACTAATGTTTTAGTAGTGCTAGACTTCACCTCCAGACATCTCCTCTTACAGGCTGTAAATGAGTCTTAATAACTTCACCTTGTCAAGGGCAGGAACAGAATTTGTAAGTGATATTTAACCATGACTGTAATACTAGCAAAAAATTAAAAAGACAAGAACTTGAACTTCACAACTGACACGTCAGAGGCAGCGGCTGCAACAGTGAGCTCTTCTGCAGGAGTTTCTCAAACACAACAGGGAAGTAAGGGTAACCAATAGAAAGAATATGCATTAATATAAAGTTTGTGTTTAATGGGGAAAAAAGGGAAAACTGGACAAGAGAAGGTAATCAAATCAGTCAATAATCCATGGCCATCTAAAGATATTAAAGATTTCTCTCAGTATCTACCTGGAACAAACAAGATGCATAAATACCAGGCAAAGAGGGTACCAAATGATGCAGAAAAGGCATTATGCATCAATATTAACCAAGTTGAGTAAATTTAAATGAACATTTAGGAAAGACAAAATACTGTATAGTTAGCTTCATACATATGGAATGTGTTAATAAAAAATGAAAGAATAAGAGCACAACAGATTGAAAGAAACATCATTTTTCAAAAGTGATTACATTAGGCACATCTACTTTCTCTGGTATTGCAAGGTTAGTCATGCTATTGCTACACAATACTAGACACCATCTAATACACTTTTTTTGTCAAGAAACAATATTACTCAACAACAGCATAATTCAAAGCAGATTCAAAACTCATAGTATCTCCATATTCCTTAGCAGTATTCACAACAATTTTTTTTTTGGTTGTTGTTGCAATCTACAATAAGCATATGTTTTGTAACATAATAATTTATAGATCTTTGTTGGATACTGATTTAGTGTTCTAAATAACTGATTTGATTAATTGCAAATACCTTTTCTCTAGGCAAAATCTTAACTATTCTTCAGCCATGATACTTCACTAATACCAGCCTTGGAACAGCTGTCTCAGTATGTAAGAGCGCCCATATACCTTGCCACTAAGAACTAGGAAAAGAAAAAAGACAACCCAAGGGATGGAACATCTCTCCTATGAAGACAAGCTGAGAGAGTTAGTGTTCTCATAGGCTGGGGAGCTGGAGAAGAGAAGGCTCTGGGAGGACCTTGTAGTAGCCTTTCAGTACTTTAAGGGAGCCTTCCAGAGAGATGGCAAGGGACTGTTTACCAGGGAGTAGAGCAATCAGATGAGGAGTAATGGTTTTAAACCGAAAGAGGGGAGATTTAGACTTGATATTAGGAAGAAATGTTGTGTGAGGGTGGTGAGACACTAGAACAGGTTGCTCAGAGAAGTTGTCCCTGCCCTCCCACTGGATTAGATGATCTTTAAGTTCCCTTCTAACCTAGACAAGTCTATGATTCTATAAGACTCGACACTTCTCCAGGCACTGAGATTCCAGCTCCTGGGCATATCCTGCAGCGCCTGAATGGCAGTGACCAGGGGCATTCACAAAAAAAAAAAGGCTTGCTTTATTTTTCACTTCCAGATGCTGGAGTCAGAGGATTCAGCTCCTACTGCAATAGCCTGCCTTGTGAAAGAAATCAGAATCTTATCATTGTGTAAAAAGGTGTAAGACATTATTTTGTAGTCGATGCTATAACTGAAAAATACCAAAGAGGCAGAGGAGAACATTAAGGGATATGGCAGTGCTGAAAAGGATATTTCTTTTTACTGCCAGAAGAAACACAACTTAAACAATATATTCAACAGCCTTCTTTCTTTACAAAGTTGAAATTAATAATCCAAATGTACTGACCACATGTTGCTGCCTATGACCCGAGCTAACCTATCTCTCAACAACTCAGTAAGAGTAATAGTGAGCAATTCACTGGGTAACTTGGAGCCAGCTCTAGGCTTAGACAAATCAGTCAGGTGCCTGAGATGGCATTAGGTCAGGGAAGGGCAGAGGCAGGCCAGCTGCACGGTAGCTCAGTAGTCAAGTGCTGCATGAGCATCAGCCTTCTGCAGCTATGGCCTTGCAAAACACTCTCTCTGGGGTCCTTGCTGCTTAGTTTTCACCCTCTCCCTCACCTCTTCCTTTCAAAGGGCCCTTGCTGAGGCTGGGCTGCCACAAAGTGGAGCTTTGCCAACCACGCTGAGCCACGCTGACCTGACTTGGCTCTCCACGCAGCATCCTTGTGTTCAGCCTCTGGCCACAAAGCCAACTTGCTCCCAAGTCATTCTGTCTGCAGCCATATTTTTAAATGAATGAACTTTTTCTTTAAATTCATAAACCTGGCACTCACTTCTTGGTAGCTTATCTAGATATTGCTTCCCGCTGCAGCATACATACGCTACATTTCTTCCCATTTGGGTTTTTTTAAAGCGTGGCCTAGTTAGTGACATCATTGCTAATGACTCTCCAGTCATGGCTCTGCTGAATATATTTTCCTTACCTCTATTTTTGGCTTTATACTTCCTTGAAAATATCTCTTTATGCCAAGACCAATCTATTTCAAAACAAGTTTGAACCATCAATTTGGTTCATATTAGTCACGTACAGTATTGACAAATAATTGAGTATGCAGGCTGCAAACCGTTTGGAGAGGAATTTTGTTAACAAACCTAATCCACAGAACAGCAACATATTATACCCAGGAAAAGATCTACAGAAAGACAAATCCAGCATGAACTACTTTTCTGTTATTGCAGGAGCAAAGTCGCTAACGTGATTTTCTGTCAAGAAACACATGTCAATGTATAAAAATCGGGCTCCTATATTCTAAGTTTCTTTAATTATCTGCATGCTCCTCGGCACCTACACTCTTCTTTTTATTTGCCTGTTTTACATCCCCCCCCTTATCAAATGCTCTGGCTGTGCTTTCATTGCTGCCCAACGCTCCTGGCATTTTTTCCAGTAGTCCCTCACCAGTCATTTCCTTCTGCCCCCAAATTCAATAGCCTGAAGAGAGGTCCCCAGTGCCACTTTACACTCCTTAGGGTATATGAGAAACCTGCAAAAGGCCAGCAGGTACAACCAGGATCTCTGGGAGCCCAGTGGGCAGCAAGGTATGCTGCAACACCTACAAGGGCACTAGAAATCTCTGTTTAAGTGACTGAATCACTTTTCCAACGACAGTTATTTTTGCCCTGGACAGTGGTCACTTAAGTGACCCTGGTGGCGTGCTGCCCATCTGAGGCTGCATGCACATAACCCATGTTTTCTGGCAGTACAATGCTCTCTTAATGGTTTGTCACATGTTTGTTTTTTTTTCCAAGATCTGTGCCTTTTCAAAACTAAGGAGTCATACCTCCAGTAAAGGTTTAAATGCCAGTCTGGATGCATAAATAGCAAAGCAGAGCCTGGCAGAGCAGAAAAGCGGGTCCTTTTGGTTCAGTGAACAGATGCTGTCCCATCTCATTGGGATCTCTTTTTTCAGGTGCATATTACACAACCATCTGCAACTCTAGGATACACATCTGGAACTTTTGGTCTGTATCTTTAAACTAGTCTCCTCCATTCTTTTATCTAAAGCATTCCAATTGCAAAACACTTCCAGTTATTTTAAACTTACCCATTAAAATGCAGCATTTCCAGAACTGAAGCCTCCTAATTGTCACTCGAGAACGTAAATTAGCACACAAATATGCAGGGATTCAAGAGACAGAGTGCTAGGAAACAGCAGTATCTTGGAATCTTGCTATTAGTTACTAATTATCATTCTCTTAAGAATTACAGAAAAAAACACTCATAGAGACATGCCTGTTGGTCTTAAACAACTGTGACGGGGGCACTCTGCTCACTGAATGGGGGTCTGAGAGACAGGTACCCTTACTAGCACACTGCTGCTAAACACTAACATGGAAATCCTGGGGAACCTCTCATCTTCCTGCCCCTCTGAAAGGAAATGATGGAGTGCTGGACCTTGGAAATTTCTCAAGATTCTTCTCTGAAGCATGTATGCATGTGCGTACACACAAAGAGGGAACAGAGTTACAAGGAAAGCATGAAGACACAGAGAGAATTCAGATAGCAGAAAACTAAGAGAGGGATAGCAAGAAGAAAAAAAGGTAATCTGATAACCCTCAGATGAAACACAACAGTAAAATCCATTTTCAACCAGAGTCATTTCATTATTCCCAGGTAACATTATTCAGCTTAGACTCAATTATTTTTCAGAACAGCAGTACTTCGGCATGACATACCAGCCAAACAGCCTGATTCTTCTACTCACACACTTACAAACCTTTTCTTTTTTCTGACCTTCAGGGTCTACACCAGCACATTGGTCTGCCCATGAGATTAGTTTCTGCTTAAGCATGAGATGAAGAGTGTGACTGATTTGCAAAGGTGGCATAGTGAGAATTCAGTCACAAAAGCAACCAGGAAAATGCACGTAAATAATCGTGACTCCTGATGGAAAGGAGAGGTGAACCACTGTGTGCACAAAGATGACTCTGATTTTCTATTTGTACCAACTCCCACTGCCATCTTCCCCTATAATGGGAAGTGGCAAATAGCATGGCCCAGAAACCAGCAAGACATGGTTAGCGTTACCTAGAAGAGCTGTGTTTCATTTCTAAAAGGCCACGGGTGTGCTCCTCACAGAACTGCATAGCTTACACATGGAACAGGAGACCAAATTCTGGGACTGAGACCTACCTCATCAGTGAAGCTATATATCAAACCACAAAAAAAGCAGCCCCGTAGACAAGTGCATCAATTATGTAAGTATCCTCCTGGCAGCAGTTCGGCCTCTTCTGTTTCCACTGTATTTATAGTCGGTTTATTTAAACACTTCCTGTGTGTCTATGTACATTTCTCTGTGCATAATTGCTGTTTGCTTTCTGTTTGTTAGCTTTTGCACTCTCCTGACCATGACCCAATTTGTTATTTAAAAAAACCTGCAAAACCAAAAACCAAAACTTGCAGAATGTTTAATGGAAAAACATCTATTCAGGGAAGAGGGGAAGATGCAAACCAGTGCAGTGACAAATACATGAAATTATTAGGTATTCATATTCTATCCTGTAACTACCTTTGTACCTAGCTTTTGAAGAAGAGCTGTAAAAAAGAAAGGTGAACATTCTCAAGATCACTCACAAGAAGAATGAAAATGAAACAAACCCAGCTTTTCCAGCCAGGTTTTTCTTGTCAAATCCTTTTCTTCTACCTGCTTTGCCACATCACTACTGAACATGCTCATCTCTTTCTAAGACTCCAGGCAGAGGGCATGAAGTCCCTCCACGGTGTTCAGATTTAGCTGGGAATGGAGACGAACTGCCATCTCTCTTCTCTGCCCCTTCATTCCCACTACACTGTCTCACAGCAGATAATTCTTTCAGTGGATGTTTTTCAGGCAATGCTCTTTTCTGGCAGAGGCAGTGACTGGTCCATCTGAGCACCAGGAAACGAAGCAGCAGTTAGGTAAAAAACGTGATTGCAGCTGGCAGAGAGCAGCAAACAAAGCAGCTCATGGCATGCTGCTTGGAAGACACTTCTCACAGCTTATGCTACTGTCATATTTAGATTAATGATGCATTTTATTTTCTAAACAAGCTAAAATCTCTCCCTCCTTCCTCTCTCATTCGCACACACATACAGATGTTTCCATCACACAACTCCTTGTCTCATTATGTACAGTTTAGGCACAGCTCACTACAAGCTGATCAAGCAATCTTTTACCCTGAACTAAGGAATTCGATCTGAAATAGGCTTTCAGAGAAAGGAAGAGTACTGTGCCTTTTACACCTGACTAATCAATCTTTGCTTGCTAAGCAGTACTAAACAATATCTGTTTAATTCCATCAACTCAGATTAAGCCTTCACACAAACAGAATGCCTTTATGAGGGAAATCCAAGATCTTTTATGACCAAATACAGCTTCACAAGAATTTAAAAGCCAGATGTGATTAAAAATATTTTATCTGCTTTTAGAACAGAAGAAGGGAAAACTGAAAGAAAGACTTTTACATTGCAGTTAGCAAAACATTCCAGTAACTATACTATTCAACTGCTGAATAGACAATGAATTTCAAACATTTCCCATGGAAATGCCGCATGGAAATCACAGCACAAACATGGAGGCAAACTACAGCCAGTATTTGAGTCTACTGTCCCGGTTCCACCATACGATCTGCTAGGAGAGGCTCTTGATTGTACCGGAAGTTCCATGGATGCCTCTGAGCTTCAGCGTGAAAACAGTATGAGACATCCCACTTTAACAACATCACTCAAACTGCGTTTTTGGACTGCAAATGTGTGTAGTTCCCAGCCTGAAACCTCTTTTCCTTGTGCATCCTCCTGAAGTACTTAGCTCCCATGAGCTAAGCAGCATGGAGGTCTTCTGACTGATCTGTATGCAGCACATTTCCCAATAATACAAATAATGGAGTGACTTCTTTAACACTTAAGGGTTAATAAATAAAAGCGAACTCAGATTTTCCTCCCCGTTATCTCCATTGGCAACTGTACGCTCACCCTTGGCAACTGGGGAGTGTGTGAAGTACAACTCCAAATGGGGAATAGCTGCTCTCCTGAGTCAACATCTCCCTGATTTTTGGTGCTTTGTGAGCTACTGCTTACAGGCTACTGCCATACCACCCAAACTTCTCAGAGGAATTATCAAAGTGCAAAATGAAGGGGTATCAAGGATCCATCACTATCATCAGACTGATTACCCACCAGTAAAAACCTGAGAGCATGTCTTCGATGTTTTCAGGGAAGGTAGACAGATCCTTTACCTCTACCTGCCTATTTTTCCATTTTAACCCTGTTAAAAGGCAGTTATAAAAAAAGATTCTTAATACACCCAGGACATCTATTCCTGACCATCAATACATTATATATGCTTGGCTAAATTCTCATCTCATCTGTGTTCTGTCCTGTTGAGAACCTTTTCCAGATTCATCCTTTCCATTTCAAAGTATGGGATATCTCATGAGGGAGCTCAGTGTTACAGAGTTTTAATTTTATCCTGCTGGGACTTGCAATCACTTAGACACTCTATGTGTTACTCAAATCCTCAGCATGCAACAGAAAGTACTCTGAAAATGGGACAAAGCTATTGCACTGGAAACTCTCCAAAACCAGATCAATAAGTATTGGGAAGCTCTTGGTGTTTGCTCTGCCCTTAAGGGAACGCAGGTCAATTCATTACGACTGCTATGATGTTACAAGCGTTGTTGGTACCTAAGCCTCCATACTACTAACAAGCCTTGTTGCATCTTAAACAACGCTCTTACAGAAATAATAATCACTGCACATCCCTTGGACCTGCTAAAGGCTGTTTGGTCAATGTTAAAATTAAAGAAAAGGGACAATCCAAACACTCAAAGAGTCCATACCTTAATGATTTATAGAAACGCTTCCAGTAACAACAGGCACCCAGTCAAGTTCATTTTCCAACTTTCCATCCCCATTCTGGTCTCCTGTTAATCAAACTCTCTTTTTAATTTATCTTTAATGTTCTGTGAAGGAGAATCTCATGAATTGGACTAAACAAAAAGATCTTTTGCCTGTTGCCCTACTTAAAGGAATGCTGTCAAGTCCTTGGAAGAGGCCAGTCTTTTTTCAGTGGCGCCCAGTGACAGGACAAGAGATAACTGGCACAAACTTGTACATAAGAAGTTCCACCTAAACATGAGGAGGAACTTCTTTACTTTGAGGGTGGCAGAGCCCTGGAACAGGCTGCCCAGAGAGATGATGCAGTCTCCCTCTCTGGAGACATTCAAAACCTGCCTGGACAAGTTCCTGTGCAACCTGCTCTAGGAGGACCTGCCTTGCCAGGGGGGTTGGAATTGATGATCTCCAGAGGTCCCACCCAACCCCATATGATTCTGTGATTCTATCATATAATCTTGTTGGCTTTTAACTGCCCCTGCAGTGAAAGATGAGGAAAGTGAATTTTGCTTATTTATAGGTATACATATATGCCTCTGAGTAAGTTTGAATGAAAATTATTCCATTGCTGTAATAA
The DNA here is from genome assembly GCA_013400555.1 of Jacana jacana. Lineage (NCBI taxonomy): Eukaryota > Metazoa > Chordata > Aves > Charadriiformes > Jacanidae > Jacana > Jacana jacana. The sequence goes on along the minus strand of VZTM01010366.1, from coordinate 68,122 downwards.
GCTCCTTAATAGGCCTGAATGACTGAGCACATCATTATAGATAAGCAGTACTAAGGAAAATACGCTCAGGGATGGGGAAAAAAGAACCATTTGATCCAAATGATGCAAAGGACTAGGTAGAAAAACTTCAAGTTTAAAATACTTTTGCTGCTCAGCACTTGATAGAATTAAACTTAAGGTGATGCTTTCCAGGAGAAGGCATATGCTATAAGAATATTTCAGGGTCAAAGTCATTCTGATTGTTGCAGCACTGAAAACTATGCCTTTAATTGTACACTGGAGTATTTACACAAGGATAATCACCTTTACTTTGTTAATAGTTCTGAGTTATGCCAAGAAACAGGATTCTGATGATCATGGCTATGTTTGAGTAGATTTGTGACATGGCTTTCAAGTGTGCTGAGTAGCCATCATTTCTACTAAAGGCAAAAAAACCCTCCAAGTGCTTAGCATCTCTCAAAGATGACCATGCATGCAGACAAAGTTAAATCATTAAAGGTCAAAGCTGTTAACTATTTGCTATAGTTTATATATTTTTATATATAAGTTTATATATATATATTTAACTATAACTAACTTTTCATATCAAGTTAGAACATGCATAATAATGTAAATCTTCCCATTAAAACACAGACAATCTGCAGCAGTGGTATGCAACAGAACGTACATGCTATGGCACAATGTGGTTAAAGGAAGGACATGCAGATTCACGCCTATGCAAAAGGACGTGTGCTTAAAATGTGAAGTTTGTTGGCTTTATTTTGTTCTTTCAGCCAGTGCTGGAGAAAAAAAAAACCACACACAGAGAAAACTGACAAACTTCTAATCCAAACTTGGCCACAAAACCCCAAACTATTCCAAATACTTCATTTCTAAATTTCTGTAGGACAGAGCAGTTCAGCAAAAGAACGCAATCCTGATGGTTCCGTTCAGAACTGAACAAAAATAGCACCTATACTGATAGCGTAAACAGGTTCAGCCCCCAAAATGTGTCATTTTGTCACCTGTGGTGAGAGGCTGCGTTGCAAACATCGTACTACATACCCCCTTCTAAGTGATCGCTGAAGAGCCCTGCAGCATCCATTCGGAACAGCATGCCCTACCCGGCTCTGCCCGTTCTCTGCAAGAGAATTCAAGAGCAAATTCCTGCTTCCATGGGAGCTGGTGATGAGCAGCCTGTGCAAAAAACCTACAGTGTAACTAGAAAAACCACTCACATTTCTGTCATAAAGTATATGATACAGGTTTGGGGATTATCTTTTTTTTCTCCTGAAGGTATCTGTGCTGAGGTAACCAGCTATATTTTAGCTGTTCCTAAAAGACAGCATCAGTTACTCTCTGTGACACATTCTGCATTTGACTGGCTCTTACTTTAACATTTCTTGTTCAAATTCTCCAAGTGGGTTCATTTCTTAACTTGAGAGCCCCAGCTGGGGGTGGAAGAAGGAGGGTAAATCTGCAGAACTTTCTGCCCTCAACTCCTCTTGTATTTTCCCTGGTAATTTTAGACTGGACATGAGCTCACGTGGGTCGAGCCAGGCATCCATTTATGTGGGACAGGTTAAGCACTTATTTTCTGAAAAGCATACCCTGCTCTCAAACACATTTCTCTATCAAGAAAATGAACATTGCCATTAAGTAAACAAACAACAAAAAACCCCAATCTTTTCCCCAAGCCCCATTGAAATGCCTGAAAGGATAATTTCTCAGAGACAGAAGTCACCATGCACTCCAAATTCTGACTGCACTGATCTGCAGCACTTCATTTTGTATCTCAGTCCATCAGTGAGCATTTTCTCTACATTCCAGCAATCAACTGAAGTGAAGCGATTGACGGGGTCTTTTTATGGCAAGGAAGTGAGTGCACTGGCATTCAGACAGTAAAGCTTAATCTGGAATTAAAGTCTGTGAGCGTGCCTTAAATGCCACTTCCACTGTTCATTCACGTTATTTTCTCCAAAGTTTTTTCCTCTGAAGCAAATATAATATGATTTTGAATCATCTACCAGCATGTCAGAGCTGGAGTTAAGTGCACTTGTTTTAGATCAGGTTTTTTGTTGCTGTTAAGATGTGTTCCGATCATTCCAGAGCTAACTAGTGAAACCATCCTAAAATAGCACTGTCAAGAGCTTACAAGGGCAGACGGTCATTGCTGCAATAAAAAGGACTTGTTGAAGAGCATTTCTGATTGAAGCAGAATTCTCCATTTATGCTGGACAAGGCACTTACAGTTTGATTTGGAGCCACAGGTGCTTAACNGACCGCTGAATTTCATCTTAGCTCGTGATCAAAATATATCCCACTGTTATTTTTATCACAGAGCCCAGATATGGATTATTTTTTCAGGTCTGAATTTGACGAAATGTCTGATAAATAATACTCTTACATATTTTAATCTATTATGGCTATGTATTATTTTATACGTATTGCATTTCATGTATTTTTTAAAAAAAGTTAATAGAGCATGAAATAAATACATATGCAATAAACAGTGTTGAAATTATTTTGGTTTGGTTTGTTTTTTTTTTTAAAGAAAAACCTCTCCACAAACCAACTGGAGAGCTACACAAGCACATGAAGGCTGCAAGGCTGTACAGATTCCAAGCCCATTGTAGATCCATGGGTTTTCTAAGCAAATTGCTTTCCTTGGCTGTTACAACAGAAACATATACTAATGCTTATACTAACATTTTAGACAGCAGCAACAGACTATTTTTTTTACAAAGTGATCTATTCTGTAAGGAATTTCAGAGAAAAGAGACATGTGAAGTTTTAACCAGTTCTTTTCAATAACTTACATATCAAGTGTTCTTAATCTACAAGTAAAACTACATGTCACATTTAGTAAAGAAGCAAATGGATGAGTCAAGCTTAGTTCTAGCTGTTAAGCCTTGGTAGACCTTCAGTACCCTCCAGTCTTCACAGGACAACTAACAGTTCACCACCACAATAATGGACACAGGCTTAAGCACAGAGGCAGCCCCAAGTGAATTTACCACTGTCTGCTACATTAACTTTTCAAAACCTCACAGAAAACTACTCTAAGCATGAATTAATTTGACTTTATACAGGGAAGACGTCTTTAGTAGTAGACATCGTACCAAAGTCACTTTGCACAATAGAGACTCCCTTTGAAAAGCAGAATGGACACTTTTTCTGCCTGTCAGGTCTGGGACACCAACCTGCATGTTGCAGGGATGGAGGCACAGTTTGTTAAACTCAGGGCTAGGATTAAATACAGACAGAAACTTAGTATCTTAAAACTGCAGAAATTTCAAAATGAAAACATAGTATCTTAAAATTGCATGGATTCAAATGTAACAAAATAGCCCAAGTTGCTAAAAACCAATGCTGTTTTCAGGCGAGCAGTACACAGAGTTGCATCAGGTTGTATATTAATTGCAATGCTAAACTATCAATTACGGGAATTAAAATGGCATTGTTTTCTTTTTAGAAATGGAATTCTTTAAATTACCTGAATTGTTATTTTTATCTCAATATGCAATGGACACATAAACCTGGGCAGGTTATGTTTTAACTTCAATGCATAAACAGTTTCTTGTGAGGACCTATTTGCTAAACAGATATTTCAGGATCACATATACAATTTAGGAAACAGATTACTTAATTTCCTACCAACTACGTCATTTTTTTCAGCAAAGCAATTGCATTCAGAAATTGAATAAAAATGCCAACTGAAATTTTATGCTTACAATTATGGATATCACAATTCTGGCATGATATTAAGTCATCTAATCTCATGTAATTCAGAAATGTTAAAAGATGGAACAAGACTATTTTTTCTTTAGCTAATCATAAACCTCCATTTTTAAAAGGAGAGCTCTAAATTAGCCAGGTGCAACTTTAACCAATTATCAAGAGAAACTGATTTCTGGACTAAGAAGAAAAGTGACAACTTGAAGCTTAAAAGTCACATTTAAAAAAGCTACAAAAGCCAAATACAGAGGGATTAATGGAAGTGCCTTGTCTACCCTATTGTATGGAGAGTATGATGTTGTAACTAGCACTGTAATTCCAGCCAAGAGGCAAAGGACTTTTTTTGTGCCATATACTGAATCGCTGTTAAACACATTCACTCAGAGTACAGTAACTGGAATTGTAAGAGGTTATAATTGGAGTTCTTGTTCATCTAAAATGAAAACCTATTTCACCCTATTAAATTCTGACAGTACAGCATTTGCATGTACAGAGAGGCTGACAGCTGTAGCATTAGGACACATCTCAGAGCCCTCCATCTCTGAAGTATTGTGTGATTACTTTCTTGTCATATTTCACAGGCAAATTCAAACTCATTTTCTTCTTATTAACAAGCACACAATGTTATATTTACAGGCACTGCAGAAAATGAGGAGTTTGCAATTGGCCTAATTCATATTTTGCATAGAGGAGACAGAAAATAACCTGAAGAGTCTAATGTTTAGGATTCTGCTCTAGCTTTATAGAAATGCAACTCTGCAGCATTTTCTTCCTCTCTGAGGACAACACAGGCCTTTCAAAAGTTTCTGCATTGGAAGACCTTTCTGCAACACAGCCCTAAATGAATGCTTGAGTGGGCACCAGACAGGGTTCTCCAACTGCCATGAAAAGTACAAACATGACAGAAGGGAAAATGCTGAAGACAGGATCCATGATGCAGACAGTTCCATTATCCGTGCTTTGCCTTGCTCAGGGTTCAATCACAACCTGAGGGACCATTTCAGAGTGTGAAACAACAGCATGAAGACATGGTTAAAAAGCATGATGGCCAATAGATACCTGTGCTCCCCAGCACTCCTTGGCTGCTGCAAAGGCCTCTTTTTGCCACCTCCCAGCTGGGCAAGCCACAAAGGTTGCCTAGAAGTAGGCGGGCACAGTGACACGAAGCTGCCTACTTGTCACGCTTTACTCCAGCTAGCACAAATAACAGTAACACTGAAGATACGGGGAGTGGGCGTTTGTGTGCACTAGTAAACAGAGTAGGAGAGGCCGGGAGTACACAGTCCTGCTGCTAGTATAGTCACTGCTGATGCTCTTGAGCGCTCACTGCCATTATTACCAGCCCAGGATACACCGCTTGACCTCCAGGGTTACAAACACACCTCAGTTTTCTAGCTGAGCATACCTTAAGCTGGTCTTTGGGACAATACTTGGTCCTGAGATTTCCTTGCCTATTCAGCGAGACCTCATCACTCTCTACAACTGCTTGAAAGGACATTGTAGAGAGCTTGGTGCTCATCTCTTCTTGCAGGTAGTTAGTGATAGAACAAGAGGGAATGGCTGCAAGCTGCAGCAGGGTAGGTTTAGGCTGAACACTAGGAAAGAATTTTTCACAGAAAGAGTGGTCAGTCAGTGGAACGGGCTGCCCAGGGAGGTGGTGGAGTCTCCATCCCTGACTGCGTTTAAGAGTCGATTAGATGTGGTGTTGAGGGATATGGTGTAGGGGAGAACTTTGTAGAGTAAGGCTGATGGTTGGACTTGATGATCCCAAGGGTCTCTTCCAACCTGAATCACTCTATGATTCTATGATCTGCATAGCCAGAACAGAACTTAGTCCGCAGATCCAGGGAAGAACAGGTACTTCTTTTCAGAATACTGACTGGAACCCCAACTTAAAATACTTGTAGAAAATTGCATTTCAAATACTCTAGACCATCAGCCTCCCTTGTCTACTGGATGTTTTCACTGTACAACATCAATGTACAACAAAATAATCCTGTATAAAGTTATGAAACTTTTGCTAGGTCATGAGCATTCAGCTGGGAAAGTGAGTATAAATGGAAGTAAAATCACCTTGTCAAATATCATCACATTGCCAAACCGTCATGATACGGAGAAAACTATGAGAAATGAACATAAGAAATGCCATAATCCACTCATGGTCTGGTAATGGTTCCCGTCTTGACAAATACTTCAAACCTTTTTCCTTCGTAAGGATCCTGTATTTCTCTTCCAGTTATTTTTGCTGTTATTTGTTCTTTCTTTGGCAGCTCCTGCATTAGTCTTCTGGCTCTCCAAACATCTGTAGCTTTTTGTCATTTCTATTTCTATTTCCTCTTCCTCAGCATTCATCCTGTTTGGAGCTCTGAATAGCTCCATAACATGCACGTCTGCCTTTTCACGAGCTTGTTCTCCTGGCAGTAACAGATGAAGCACAGTCTTGGCAACACGCCTCTGATGAGTCAATGAAACTGTGTGAAATGATGGCACAGCACATGTAATTTTGAGACAATGCACTACAATAAGTAAACCTGGAAACTTGTTATTAGCCTCCTTCAGAAGGCTCCTTGTCACAGGCATTGATACAACAGGGTACTTGACCATATGACCAACCTTAGAAACAAGTTGTCTCTGACTTCAGATGGGACTATTTCAGTACTCAAAGTCTGCTGTGCCACAGGTAGCCTTACTGAACTGAGGTATGAAATGGACAGCCTACTAATAGTGATTAAGTTTATTTAAACAGAAGAACTGCCTTGAGCCATAAATGCTCCCCTACAAGTAGCTACCAGTACTGCTAGCACTGTACGCGATGCCTTTGGTACATACAGCACATAGAAAACTAATTCTGGAAGCAGAAGCAGAGTAAGATCACACAACACCATTTAACTATGCTCACCTCTTGTCTTTTAATGTGGTAACTAATTCTTTTTTTCTTCTAGAGCCAAAACCAAAGAATGCATTCTTCTTGAATTAAGATATACTAATTGCAGCCCGAGTATATGCTTCTTAAAAAGGTTTTGTGATAACAGTTATTTTTACTAACACTGCTTTCTAGCTGGTGATGAACAGCCTGACAATAAGCCTGTATAGATACTAGGATCCAGTACCAGCTTTTTAACCCATCATCAACCCTCACTGACCTAAGAGGCAAAATATTTCTCTTCTAATCTGTACCTACTCTGTAACACTTGATGTGTTAAAAGCAGTATTTAGTGAAGGTAGCTGCTATCCTCTGCTGCCTATCATGGACCTTTTGGTAAATTTTCCTAATACACAAAGACCCCATCGCAAATGCAATGTGAGCACATATTTAAGGGTAAAGTATGTACCAGACTGTGGGAGAACAACACAGCCAAAAAATAACAATCTGTGTTTATACAATACTGAGGTCAAGTACTCCAACGCCATACAGATTCTGCTTTGCTTGATGTCTATTCAAATGAGATATGGAAGTGTATTAAGTTACATTTTTAGCACATTACATCTCCCATCTTCTAAAACCAAGTAACTCCCATTTCATTTACTGAGAAAAATGCTTTTCCAGTCTGTACTGCGGTCAGTGAATACCTCCAGTTTTTCCCTCTCCTTTCCAATTGCCACAATTTTCACCTTTGCCAAGCCTAATAACAACATTACAGAGAAAAATTATGTTAATGAATTAATAGTACATCTATGACAGGGAGACAGCACTGGACTAAATATAGAGTCTACAAAAGGATTTTAATAATTTAAAATGCATTTCAAAATGTTCAGAATCTTAACTAAAGATAGATTTATTCACCAAATCTAATAAGATTAAAAAGTTGGATAACTCCTATTCAGAGTCGGATAACTCCTTTAGAACTAGATTTTCTATTTGTTTGCAATAATTTAATATCAGCTTTATTAACTTAGAAAACACCTCACAAGTTGAGATGTGAAGGAGAAGATGCTGTCCACTGCCGAGAGAGTGCAATACAGATAGATACTTCATCAGATAATTCATTGTCATTAGTGAGAGATGTGCGGTTGGGTTACTTGGGTTCTAGAGATTGATCACACACACCGCCATAAAATAAGGTCTACCTTAATATTACCTATACCTGTAACAGTTCAGGTCTATGCAGAAGAGACAGTCAACAACTCTGGGTCAGGAGTGACCTGAACACTGAATTTCAGGCAGCTTTTCACAGTCCTGACACGATTCATAATGTTCAGTTTCTGCTATTTAAGTGAAATTCTGGTAGGTCTGAAGAGCATCTTATGATCTAGAGAGGCTTGTGACTAGAAGAGAATGGAGGAGAAAGTCATAATGGTTCCCTGAAGCTATGAGGAATTAAGCTGTTATGTGCATAAAAAGAAATGCTGAAGAAAACTGGTTTTGATTTTTCATTGAAGTCATGAAGGACAGAAGGAAGATGCATATACAGAAAGATATAACTTATAGCCTTGAGCAGACAACCTTACTTGGGAAGAGTTGTACTTACTATACAGCTCCTTCACATCTGACTAGGGTATGGATAGGAGATAAACAGCCACACAGCAGCCATGTCATGTGAAGAACGAGCATGAACGTTGCATTTGTACATGGTAGTGGGAACTATTAACATCCCCACCAGCACCAAGAAGCCACAGGCAGATTTACATGAGAGATTTTCCAGCATTAAGTGCCTGCTCTTCCCTGACCTCATCTACCTTTCTTTGAAAAATCTCCCCCTGTCCCTTTGAGTGTTTTGGATAGAAAGACAGACATCCTACATTTAGATCTACTACATGTCAGAACATTATAAAAAGATGCAACTATGGAAACTGCAAGAAGATTAGTGACCATCCTTAGGAAAAGCATTCATTAAACATGATCAGGCAAGCACATGGTTAAGAGGGCAGACACATGCCCCATAACAGTGTGGCATGTGTCGTGACTTGAAATCACAGTCAGAATAAAGAGGGGTGAGACTGAAAGTAAGTGTGAACTGCTACGAGAGAGGAGGTCATCAAGGATACGATAGATGTTCTAGAGGAAGAGATGGTTCTGCTGGAGAAGGGAATATCACTGAGCCAACCAAACCGCAGGGCGTGCCAAGATCTGGGGAGCGGGAAACTGCACTGGTGCGATACAAGTGCTGTCAGAAAAAACAACGTGACCAGCCTAAGGATGTATGGCAAGGAAGGCCTGTGTCAGCACCCTAAGCCTGGGACATACATGTTATATGGACAGTCCCACACCCATACATTTAAAGTTATTTTACACTAATAATCCCTTATATATATATAAATATATATAAAATTTTTAGATATATATATCGTATATATATAAATAGTCTGTTGGTCCTCTAACAGCTGTCTTTCTATAGCCCAAACCACTTCAAATGACACGCGAATATACCGCAGATTTATGTACAGGGGCTTTCTCTAAGCTGGAAGTTGAATCCATAAACACGGGAATCCTTTCTCGACTGACCTCAGATTAGGAAGCTGCTAAGGGGCTTTTGAGCTTTGCCTGTACGCTACTGCTATATTTTACAGACAGTGTAATAAACACAGCTGCAATTGATGCTCAATTCAAGACACAATCCATATGCAGTTCCCACCACGCACTTTCTCTGGGAACAAAGTCATTTTACAAAGTTACCTGCCCTCCTCACCAACAGCTGCTCATTCCTGCTGTAGCCCCACCACTCACCTGTCGTTCAGCTGGGCCAACACTGTACTAAGGGACTGCAGGGTCAAACAGGTTTGTTATGACCTAAAAAACAAGCAATACTTGTTTATTTTTTAAATTTTTACGTATCTTTTTGAAGCCCAGCTCATTTTAGCACAGCTAAGAGGGTAGAAACATGGGAGTGCATGTGAAATGGGAGTGGGAAGCAAGTAGCTTGAGAAAGACAAGGAAAGAAGAGAGCAAGGGAGAATGGGGAGAGGCTGCAAAGACATCTGTGCTTCTGAAGAAAATATACCGGGTCATTAACTCTCCTGCTGTCCATAGACAAGCTGTGGAATGTGTCCTACCTGGGGTCTTCATGAACACAAGAAAGCAGAGACTGTGGCATGGAAAGAAGGGCATGAAAGACAGAATAGACCAATGCAAAACTTCTAACAGTTTTAAAACCCACAATTATATATCAATATATTGAAAAATTTTAAAAGTTCATTAGAATAAATGTACAAGATTTTTATTAAAGGACTTTTTCCATTTCAACTATGTCCTCTCAGAACAGTGACAAAAAAAGCGTTTTCTAAAAAAATTAAGGGTTTATGCCAAATGTATAGGAATTACAATAAACAGAGCCAGTGCTGTGAGTGCTTTGACTAAAGAGGCAGTATTCCCTCCTTCACTATCCCCCTGTAACTTTTAGGTCTCCTAAATTAGGACCATTAAGTTACCATTAGTTTAAAACCGGCAGTGAGCACCTGATCACATCTGGGTACTTGCAGTCAAGAAGCCAGTCAAGTACACAAAAAGTTATATTAGAATCAGAGAAGGATTTCATTCACGTTACAGAAATGTATTAATTTCCCCACCTTGAACTCATTGTGCTGAATCAATGTGCTAAATAGTTCTGATCAAGCAGCTGATTTGTAATGCTAATATTCCTACAGTTCCTTTGATGTAAATCCAATCTAGTAATTTATCCTGATAAAAGTCATAGAAAATAGCTTGCAGTCATTGTGCCCAAATAAATAATTGCATTTGTATTTTAAAATGCTTTTTAAAGTAGCAAACCGTACATGAGAAATCTGCTTCCTGACCCTTGCTGCACAGGAAAACAAAACAAAACTCCCCAGTTTTCGCCTGGACTCACAGTGAGTTTTCATTTGTAACCCTCCCAAGGATAGCCAGAGGCATCCTTACTCACAGTCCTAATACCTACCCCTGCAAATGTTAAAATTAGCCATCCCAGGTGTGTTTGTGCGTACCAGATACCTTCCACAAGTATCGGCAGCCAACGGAACACCGTTCAGTAGCTGGAGGTGGGCAAAACAAGTGTATTGTTCAAATTTTGTATTTAACACGAAATGTATTATTTCAATAGTAAGAGAGACACACAGGGAAATGCATTTCCTCCCACTCTGGTTTAACGTAAGCATTTATTGCCTGGATTATGTTCCCCCTTCACAGTGATGTTTTTTTTGAGATTTACAAACCTATGAATTGGAAAGCTATGAAGTAAAATTTCAGAATATATACTGATATTTTTTAATTGAATTACAAAAATAGCTTATGGAAGAAGCAAATATAGACTTCAGTTGAGCATGGAAGAAAATTTCAGAGTCTGACTGTAAAAGAAATCCAGAACAATCTTGGGTGGGAGGTCAAGCATGAGCTTATGGAAAGAGTAAATTTAAGAGAACCACAACTGGCAAAGAACAAGCTTAGAACCCCACACAAGGTGCTGTGGGGATGGGAATGATCTATTAGTACTGAGAGAAGACGACTCTGGAAGGTTGGAATCTGCTCCTGACACACCACAAGATTTGGCTACTCCACCCTTTTTGTCAGCTTCTCCATCCTTAAAATGGAATGTTATTTATTTATCCTCAGAGAGAAAATGATCCAAAATTAAAGAAGACAAAAGTAAATAAAAGATATTTGAAAAATTCCTTTAGTTACAGACCATTCTTGCAGAGAGGTGCTAGTAGAAAAAAAAAATAATCACTAAGTATTACATTAGCTAATTGTGAACATCTATTTAATTAAGTACATTTGTTTGCTACGGGGATTCTTGTCCTGCATTGTGATCTGTGGTGTGAACTGCTGCTCACACACACACAGCCCACTGAAATTTAAGGAGCACCATCTGGGTACAAATAGACACTGAGTAAAGCTATAAATTGATCAAGCAAGTTCATTACATGCATGAGGTACTTGCCCACATGAGTATTTTCAGCATGAGGGCCTAAGACTGTAAAACTGATCTCCACAGTTTTCTTACAGACAACTGTAGAGTTGTCTTTTTATCTGAGGAGCTGAACATTTTAACAGAATTTTTCAGTCTTATACCCGGGCTTATCATGGAGTATACACATCCAGATGGAGAAGAACACAGAGACCACTTTGACTCATTTCTAATCAAGCAGTTGGAACAATATGGGAACATCATTTATTTCATTTTTTTTGTACCCAGAAACTAAGAGAAACTCATCTCCAGATGGAATCTCTTGCTTCTAGTACTCCAAAATGCTAGTGAATAGAAGGCAAGTTCCTGTCCTCACTCTGTTACACCTATGCATATACAAGTCACAGGATAGCATTACGAGTTGACTGTATAAATCACTTTAAGTTCTAAGACCTGAAACATTAAGGATTAGAGCTGGCTGAGACATAATTTTTCTTCCTTCCTGCATCCTCAGTCCCTCCCAAATTAGAAAACAGCCCAGAAAAAGGACCTCTTTAAAACAGTCTAGAAATTTTTTTTAAATATTTGTTTTTTGGTTTTGGTTTGGTTTTTTTCTTTCTTTTTTTTCCCCATGCCCTGCAGAACTGCAGTTGAAATGAACCCCAAAGCAACCAGCAAGAGTACTACCGCCATGCCATGTGGACTGAAATATAGGGCTGTTTATACCTACATAGATCATTCATTGGGAAAGTAATATATCTATGAGATATCTACATGCCTTGGCTGATCTGTGAGTTCAAGACCAGGTGCGGGTTATCTTCTGCAGCCAATCTCCCTGGAGGAAGTTACTATTTTTATAGATACGTGTTTATGGATTAGGAGATGTAGACAGAAACTCACATCTGTAGCTATGGGCAAAGGATTCATGCTATTTACTCCTGAAAAAAAGTGGTATTTAGATGCCTAGATGAAAGTTATGTACATAAACGGGCCCAAATCTGTTTTAAGCAGGCAGAGTCCTTTGTCTGTACTGTTCCTTTTACAGAAACAAGGCAATAAAGACTCTGCTTTTGACTATTCAGTCAAGAATAAATTCCTTTTAGCATATGCTTCTCAGGTAGATTCACAGTGCTCTACTGAAAGGATCTTTCTGGAGCGTGGTGCCTGTGCGCTCGATATTTCTAAAATAAAGCATTTGTCAAAATTACCTGTCAGTATCTGCAGGCTTCCTGCTTTTGCCCACACTACACAACTGTGACGGATGTTGTTATATGGTTTGTTACACGGTTTCCACCATTCCTCTGTGAGATTTAGGCAAGCTTTGAGGATGATGAAAACAAACACACTTAACATAATGCTGATACCACACTACATTGCTAATTAGATCCTTTATTTTTAATACTCAAATGAATACCAGTGCAGATTCTCTTCATAGTACCTGCTGATTATAAGGGTTTCCATGCTGGATCTATCTGCAATAGATAAGTGCCATATTTCCCCACTGAAATCTCATTATCTGAACATGAACCAGGGCCAGAAATTTCAGATAAGGGTTCTAGATTGAATGTGAATTTCATACCTCTTTAAATTACTTGAAACAAGAATTCAATATGAAGCACTTCAGATTGAATATGTTCAGAAACTAAATCTTGCACCAAATATAGCAAATCCTTGTTTCAAGTAATTGAAAGTCATTGACAAGTCATTGTCAACAAAACACAGTTGAAGAAGCAAAGGAAGCGTATTTAAGTAATACAGATGACTCCAAGGTTTGTTTTAAGCTGATCTTCGGTTTGATTGTGGCTTCTAGTTATTCTCTGAATATGAAACTCAGATGTTGTATCATGCTGTTTCACATATTGACATACTATTTTATTTGCTTGTTTCCCCTCCCCTTAAAAAAAAAACCAACCAACCAACAAACACACCTCTCCAACCCCCAAACAACAATAAAAACCTAACAACAAACAAGACACACTCCTCCCAGGGAGGAATACTAGTCCTAACTATTGGAAATTTGCCTCTGCTGGTAATATTCCTGCTGCTCATACATTTCTACATTTCAATTGCAACAGAGACCAATTTTGCCCATATGTGAGAGAACATGAAGGGAGGGTAATTCTATTTACATCGGTTCTTGTATGACGGCTTATGTTCTCTCCCTTCATTTAGCTTTTATGACTTGGATGACTCAGTGCCTAAGTACAAGCATATCAGAACTACCAGCTTAAATCATGAACTTCAGCTACCCTGTTATTTCTGTGCTGAATCACCTATCTGGATCTCTTCTTTGATTTCTGATACTTTTCTGTAATTGTAGCATTTCTGTTAAGCATAGATGTGCATTTGATATTTCTGTCTGCATTTAGCCTCTCACAATTCATTTGGATCAAAGAGATCAAAAGACAAAGTGTCTTCGGGATACAGCAACGTCTACTCTAAGTGAGGGGTAGAGATTCTCTCATTAGCAAACACTTCTATTAGCGAGGAGATTAACTGTAGTAAGGCATACTGAAGACTTACAAAGGGGTTAAACGCTCACAGATTTCTAAAATGAAGGTGCTTTGAAAACTGAAAACAAACCATTTGCAGTACAAATCACACCATTCAATATCTTGTCATCAGATCCTGAAAAGAGAGAGTGATCTGAAGCATGTTACAGGAGCCAAATGAGATTAACATACCAGTGGTTTTGAAAATCCCACAAGCTCTCAAAACACATCAGCATCACTCCAAACACAATATGCATGTTAGAACAAAGGCACTGAAATTGCCATGCAGCATTGCCTGCATTGTAGTCTCTTCAACTGAACAGTATTTCCAGGAAAGTTAAAAAAAAAAAAAAAAATATTCACCAACCACCCACATATTCCAAAATCTAATAACTAATACTCTGGAATAAATTCAGTCTGTATTAAATGCCATCCTAAACTGGTCAGACTAGAAACAGGTAAGAAATGACACCTGCTAGCCTTAATGTGGCTAGACTTTATTTGCTATATAGATGGATGGTATAAAACATAGATTCCTCTCCTTCATTAGAGATTGCAAATACTCATTTTGAGCATTCTAGCAACCATCATGGAAGCATTCCCATCATGATAAGGCTGTCACCGTTGTCATTCCTTCTCAGCATACCAGTTAGTGAAGAAAGGTGAGAAAATCATCCTGCGTTCATCCTCCAAATATAGAGTGGATCCTTTTGCAGCACCTCCAGCCGGTACTTGCTGAAGACTGAGAAGCTTTTATCTCACCTATGACTTTTGTCAGACCTCTCTCTTGCAGCTCTTGTGAACCTGGCTGCTCCCTGCTCCTGGAGATGAGCTAGCAGGCATGTGGATCTTGCAAACCAAGTTTTTCAGCCTCTTCCTGCAGCACCGCTGTAACATCAGCACGTACCACCCCCCCACCCTGCCCCATCTCCTTTCATTTCACAAAAAAGCTCTAAGTCTTTCAAGAACAAAATTTCAGCTGTCAGTAGATTTCAGAAAAATTTGTTTCTAAGCCCACTGTCAGAAATACACATAAGACATGACCTACTATTCTCAAGCACTTCACAAAGTAAGAAAATTAACTACTCCCTATGCCATAAATGCAAGAATGGCTACATAATTTCTACAATCACTTGAGGTCAGGTGGGCCTTTTGTTAAATGTGCTGGACAACTCATGCAAGTTAATATTTACAGCTTCAAGGCACTCCCAGACTAGCCCATAGTTTTACAAAATTACAAAATGGCCTTAATGAAGCGCTGGTGATGTGTGTTGCGTTACTTGAACCCGATAGATAGTCTGCAATTCATATGAAATGCAGGCTGCTCATACTTCACTGAGATTGCTGGTGAAAGAGCAGAATTATTTCTGTTTGGTTGCCATGAATGAGGCTTTTCTGTCCTTGACAACAATGTGTTAAATACTAAGGGGGCAGAAGATATATAAATGAGTTCAGGTATTTATTTAATTTCTTTAAATACTTGGCAGTGAAATCCTTGGGAAGTTTTGGCATTGACTTCAGCAGGGTTATGATTTCAGAAAGGGAGGTTACGAATTAATGGCATAGGTAAGTGCGTCGCTGGCAATCAGCACACTTATAATGCTTTTTTCCAAAGGGAAGATTTAGGGGTTGGAATTTTACAGGACAGTTATTGGTTTTCTCTTCATAACATTAAAAACACAGAAATAAATGAAATGGGGACTTGGGAGACTCTTAAAGTAATTATGACTAACCTGAAAATTGATAAATTAGCAGATGAGCTGGCCTGGAAGCTGCCTGCCTACAGGAAATACGGCCTGTGAAAAGTCAGTTTAAAGCCCAGTCTAACTCTATGTAAGAACTATGGGGACCATCATATTGGTGCTGGCAATTTTTTTTTCTTTGAATTTCTTGTGACTTTGAGCCATGTCATTTGTGTGCTTCTTCAAATTAGCTAGAGAAGTGGATCTAAAATTCATCCGCCTTTTTAAAACATCATACATTCTTTCAGTTTTCATGATACCACGTCTGCACAGCATAGCATCCTTCCACAAGAAAAAGGTAGAATCTCTTTGTTATGACAGCCTGAGGGTGCTTACATGCTGCATATATTATCCCTTTCAGTGACTGGGATATTGCCATTATAAAATAAAGTTGGAAAACAAAAATGAAATGGTAATTATAATTTTTTTTGCAGCCAGTAACTGAATATTGTGCACTTGAATAAAGATTTAATGCACTTGCAGATCCTGAAACTCTTGCCAACAGGTGGAGACAACTGTTGGATAAGAGCATGAACATCAGGTTTATTTTCAAATTAATCAAACCTGCAATAAGTATTTGATGGATGCATTCCAATTCTATTTTTTCAAACAAGGAGACACAGGCCAAAGCAAACTAGGGCCCAGGCCTGTGAGAAGCACAGCACTCATAAATGGATACTAATCATCTCCACTCGCACCAATGTCCATTCACATTGAGATTATGGAGGATCTTTGAGGTTTGTGCTGCTAAATACAGGTTTGCAGGGCACTGAAGACACTACTGGGTCACCTCAAATATTCATTAATATTTGCATATTATACATTAATATTTGCCTGGTCTGGCAAGTCTTGCTGTGATGTTAACACAATTATCATGGGGCACCCTTACATACTTAAAAGGCTATTAAAAACAAGTATTATTTCCAGGAAGATCTCTTTAACTAAATATGGCAGTTAACTTGTTAGGAATATCTAATGGAGAAATATCAGTTAATTTTACACTTCCCTTCTCATTTACACATCCCATCTCAACATATCAACAGCAACTCTCCAAGTGGCTGCAAGTTCTCTTCAAAATTGATACATACCATGGGGAGTATTAGGAAAACCTCTCCCGAATTTCTCAAAGCAAAACAAAGATCACAGACTGATAAAGGCCACAAGTGAGGTTGCAAAATTTTACCTACTGGAACCAAATCTGCAAAACATTACAATAATTACTCCCAAACTGGAATGGGCATAAGGTAGGGAGAGCTGTGTGCCTGATAGACCTTAGATATGTAAGTATTTCCAAATTAGGCAACTCCCTAATTAGCAAGAAATGTTGGGTGGCTATTCTAAGTTACATGAACTCTTCCAGCTCACCTAACAAGTCCAATTGACTGGTTGATACAAACCTCTAAGCCATCTGCAAATAACTAACCAGCTATCCACGCTTGTCACAGCTGTGATTGCTCTTCTGCAGGCACTGGTAAAAGACAGCAAATAAAACACAGTTAAAAACTGACAGTGTCTGGGTTTGAACTGGTTTGGGTGGTCAACTCTACCTCAGATGGAAGGGGAAGTATTCATTGGAAGTTGAGAGAGGCACCTTAGCTTTTCACTGTGATGCAGACAGGCCTAATAACCCAGAAAGGAGAAGGCAGTCTATTTGGAGAAATGTAAAATAATGAAACCATCTCTTTTAATAGGTGTTTATAAAGCACCTGTTTTAAGCAACATATAAAGTATATATCTCGTATTTGCAATTATAAATAAAACTGCCTTATTGTAAGGACCTTGATGATTCGCAGAGCTACAGGAGATCCCACAAAATTACCACAGCAACATTCTTAGTAATAAACCTCTGGGCTACATCAGACACTTCTAGCTCTTTCATAGATGACATTTTCTCACAAAACCAATTTCTAATCACATTTAATCAAGGTGCTCAACTTCTGGCCCATTCTTAGCAAGAGCTAAACAGAGTTTAACTATGAGCAAACATCATGCCAAACTGGGACATGAAGCATTCTCCAAATTACCTTAATATAACATAGACATTAGAAACAATGCCTATCCTAAATTTTAATATACCTTCTAGTGAGTTTCATGACAGTAAAATCACTGCTTTAGTAAAGTGATGAGTGATTTTTAAGTATGAGTCTCATTTGCAAGTAACAGATTTTGGGAGTTGCTGTATTGATCTACGCACACAGTGAGACACAATTATACTTGCCTCCTTGCTACCATTACTAACAAACTACTGTTTTACACATGGAGAATAGTTTCAGTTTTGCAGGCTAATCCACAACAAACTGGGCAAGTCCAAATATAACAGCCTTGTGATAAAGCTAGCAGAGTTATCTTTGTTTGGACTTGGTGATCTGAAAGGTCTCTTCCAACTTAGACAACTATGATTGGCGAAAACTATTTCTGGCCTACAGACACAAAACAAATCGTCCAGGAAACACCAACAGCAATCATTGTGCTGACAGTACAGTATTAGCTGAGAGCTAAGAACAGCTTCTATGTGCAAGATGATCAACAGAAGATATTCTATACTAAGAATTTCGTGCTTGCTTTGTTATTTTTCCCTAAGTCCAATGGCAGGGAAATGGTTATATAAAGTAGTTAATGGGAATGAAGTCTTTAATTATTGGGGAAAGAAGTGACAGATCATACATATTTAGAAATCAGATAATATAATTTCTCTGTTACCAAAAATTTCCTTGAACTGCTAGAAATTATAAATAAATTAAAAAATAGTTATACAGTCATATTTTTCTCTTAAAAAAAGGCTATGGGCCATCTTAGTAAGTGCTGGTTAGTAGACTAGGATAGAAAAATAAAAGGAAAAAAAAAAAAAAAAAAAAAAAAAACATGTCGGGG
>VZTM01010366.1:36639-49354 GCA_013400555.1 Jacana jacana | reverse complement strand
AAAAAAAAAAAAAAAGACTGTCTGGGACTTAGATGGAATTAAAAAAAGATAATGTCTCTAGAGAAAAAAACCCTAGAGAAAAATGAATTTTTTCCTATGTGCTTTCTTAAGCAGGGGTTAGCAGGCCAGGGGAGTAAAAAGGACAAATGAGTTCCCTGAAGAATCTATATGCACTAGAGGATCCCAACTGCCTTACACATGGCTTGTTACTTCCCCATACAGTTAAGCTGTTTGGTAGCTTTCTCTTAATTCACCTGCAGATCCAGTTGGGCAATATTCTGTAATACAATCCTCCACATACTCAAACACCAAGGAACATGCAAAACTGCTAAAGGCAACTAGAAAACATACAAGTTCACACCTGAGCACAAGGTGGCCAAGGTCCTCATCATCTCAGGGGTCATTCCACCCCCTGTAAAATCAGCAAGGAAGGAATGGAACAAACAGCAGTGGGGCAGCAAACAAGAAAATGTCAAAGATCATGACAGTGGGTACCAGAGAGAAATGGGAGTCAGTACAGAACAGAAATGGGCATAAAAGTATATGGATTAGTCAAATAAGTTCCATAGTCTCCGGGAGGAAGAACGTCCCCCTGCTGATGATGCCATAGGGGTCACAAGCTACTTCTATGGCTATTGTTTTCTCATGAACATGAATTCACCTCTCCAGGATTCAGATTCATTCATGTAAGTTTCCTCTAATGGCTATTTTAGCTGTTTCTCTAGGAAAGTGAATGATGGTACTATTGGCTTTTGAAGTATTTCATGCACACCTGTGATACCTTTGCCACTCCAGGTTGCATTTAATCATATTCTCTTGTGCTGGCATTCAACATTTAAATAGAAGTTTTGGAAGAGAAAGGCTTTCAACTTATTTTATGATGTGAGACAGATGCTCCAGCAAATGCTTATTCTGTGGAGACTTACAGGCAGCTCTGCATTTGTTGTCTGTCTTCAGACCCAAAAACCAGTAGCAGCTCAGACGATGTTTTTTCTTGCAAGTGCCCTTTCTTGCAGCTTCCTATTCTAGAAACAACAGCCACAAAAAAGTAACAAACTGACATTGGTTCATCGCTGTCACCCAGCTAAGTTCTTCCCAGGTGATAAAGGACGTGCCATGCAGGGATCCTGCCTTGAAAGGTGATGCTTCAGGCCATAAGGTTTACCTCTGCTCGCTGTGCAGAGCTTCTGCCAGAGCCGTTTTGACAGTCTCCAAGCATGGAAAAGAGCTGTGTGGTAGTTCCAGAGAGGTACCACAAAAGACTATCATGATCACCTTCTTTAACCTTCCCTGTATACGTACTATCACAATTTTCCCAGAAAATGGGGTAATTTTTCCAGGATGTGACTTTTACAGAGCTATCCCAGCCCATTCAAACAACATTAAGTTATGGGCAATCATTTAGGAAACGGCATCTTACTACAAGCCTTAATTTGTCTCACTTCCAGTGACAACTACCGATCCTTGTTACATCTTTGTCTGAGGGCAATGTTTATCTCATACCAAGTACCATTCCTGTGTGTATCCAGACACAGTGTCAAAGTCACGTCTAGCCTGCCAGTAAGGATACATAGCAAGGGCAAAAGATCCTATAGTTTAGGGACTTCACTACAGGAAGACAGAAAGCTGTTGGCACACTATCATGGGGAGAGGAAATCTAGCACTGCAAACCTGAGTTCAGTTTCTTTAAATACTTACCAAACACACGCATTGCTTCCTGGAGAAGTGTAACGTTTGAGTTGGGCAGCAGTCCAGTCTGTGCTCTAGAGTGGAACTAGTGTCTAAAGCTGGTAGAGACTGTTTAAAATGCAAAGCAAACTGTTTCTAAACCTGAAATTCTGACACATGAAATATTTACTAAAATAAAATCTTTCTTCAAACTCAGAACTGTAATATCTTTTCTGAAGAGCAAAAACTTTCCAAATTAGTTTTTGTGTTGAAAATCTACTTCATTACTAAAGAAAAACAGTTTTGAAAGAAAAATTCCCAGCCCTGTTTTCTAGCACCCAGTGGGGGAAACTTAATTTTCTTCTGCAAAAGCATGAAAGAGCAGGATCTTCCTCTCTACATAGAGGGGACCATAATTTAGTCTTCTAAGAATTAATGAAAAAGACTTAGCAGTGTTCAGCACAAAGCCACTCTATGCATAGCAAATGTGCAATGCCTGATTGGCAATCTTCTGTTAATATACGGCACCACACTTCCCAATTGCTCACGTCCCACCTCTCCAAGCCAACCCTGAACTCCAGACAGCAGTCTGCAGATCCTCTTTAAGCCTGGAGTCAGAAAGAGCATAATCCTGCTCTGGTTCCTCTTATTTTATATGTAAAGCAACAATATTTGGCTATTCTTGTCAACATGGTGAGGCATGGGGAGAAAGGAAAAAAACCCTCGATGAGATGAAATACAGGTGCAAAGCACAGGAAAAGAGAAGCGAAGACGACCAAAAAATGAGTGAGAAATCCAAGGGAAAGATTTATTGGAAACATTAAAAGTAAAGAAATTATACTTCCCCTCAATATAAAAAAAAAAAACTAAATAGAAAATGAAGAGGATAGAGGATTGAAGGAAAAAAATCAGGCAAGAGAAAGACATCAAAGGCGGTATTGTAACTAAGACAAAATGGATTTTACACAGACAACTCCTCGATTTCCAGTGTGAAGAGTCTTGATACGGTATTTAGTAAAGGTATGAATTTCATGGACAACCAGATGGTATTTCAAACACATGGACATATAAAAAACGATAAGAGACTAGGCACAGAGATTACACAGTCTTGCAAAATCTGCCTTAGTCAAGGAACACGATACTGGGAGGTAAAACTAGGAGACAGAGAGCATAAAATAAAAACTTAAGGCACAAGAGGAAAAATTATGCTCTGTACAAGTATAAGAAACAATCATGAATGAGACTCCAGCATCCCACTGTTCTAAAGATTTTTTAAATTTTTTTGTTTTGAGTACAAACACAGACATGTCCCAGAAATATGGTCAAAGATTTAAGATTCTCTAACACAGAGGCTCCTGAAAGGGCAAAGGAACAGAAATATACATCTTCTAATAGCAAACACTGACACAGAGAAGGAAAGAATACTAACATTTTAGCTAGCATCACAGGATGTAAAACTAGAGAGGATCTTTACCAGGTCCTGATGAAGAACTCTTGCATAATTGGAAAATCGAGGAAATCTTTTATAGTGAAACTTGTTAGATGCTCAGAGCTTTGACAATGAGTAAACTGGGGCTGCTCTGCTGGTGTGTCAGTAACAACTAGGTGGAAAAGCTTCTCAAGTGCTCCACAAATCAATTTCAGCAAAACAATGAAACCATACAGCTTATTGTACTGGGTCAATAACCCAGTCAGCTCATAACATGTATTCAACTAATAAACACATCTTACAGTAATCTTAAGATTAGACATATATGTTAACTAGGTGAATCTACCTACTCTGCTCTTGAGTCCATTCTTAGCGCTGCAGTGCAACGTCAGGCACATTCAACACATTATAATAGCGACTGTGCTAGAAATTACTTTTTTGATGAGGGCTGCAAGATCAAGCAATAAATAGAAGAGCACAGTTTAATGATGTGTGATTTACAATGCTGGAAGCCTTATCTGTGGAGATATTCTTACAATGACTTGCAGAAACAAGATGCCTTGTAAGGAGAGATTTCAACAGTAAGAGGCAAACCAAAGAGGACATAAAAAAAGGGAGGAAGTCCAATGTATGGAACAAATTATGAGGAAGAGTAATCCCCCACATGATTAAACCCATGCTCAGGGACAAATTATGATGGTTCATAGACAAATATGTCAGTAGTAGGGGGTTGTCTTGGCAAAAAAGCCTACAGAGAACTGCTTCGTTATGAAGAACCCCAGTGCGAGGGGTCCCCTCTCATGATAAAGGCTTCAAGACACTGTGGAATATAAATTAATTTTAAAAAGCTATGTCTCATTAAGTGTGTGGCAAAAGGGAGCACTTGCCAACTCATCCTATTCAATGCATCCCCGGAGGGACTACATTCCTATGCAGATGTAATGCTTCTATCCGTGTTTAAGAAGTATACAAGATATACATATACCAGGACTTTAGGGAATTACAAGGCCATAATTTACATTTCTGTATTTTGGGAACTCAAAAGATGAACATTTTTATTCCTCCAATTTTATCTCAAACTGAAAATAAGGTTAAAATAAACAGGCTACCTTTCCAATTTACAGCAGGGATTATTACATGCAGAGACACAGTTAAACACATCAAATTTGAGATCGAAACTCTGACAGAGCCTTAGGTCTAGCAGTATAATTGAATATCACTATGATCATACTGTCAGAAGCAAATGAACAGGCACTTCACTTCATTGATGTTATTTATAAGTCAGTCTTGAGAGGGAAATGAAATGAACAATTATTCAAAAAAGCTATTATATCTTTAAGTAGCAAAGAATCAAAGATGTTAGCTTTTCATATTTCAATGTAGAATAGCAATAAAACAAACAGGTTAGTCTTTTCATCACCTCTTTCTGTTCCCCTCAATTCAGTTTTCTAAGGTTTATCTCAAATAATTTACTGAAGAGGAGCCAAAAAATAAATAATGCCCTTGTTAAGCCTCTTGTAAAACACAGCTGCACAGCATTGTTGTTTCATAAGCATACCAATCTTTACAACCTTTCTCCATCCACTGGAACTGGTGAAAGAAGAGGTGTTTCCACTCATCCATTTCTGAACTAAAACAATCACAGAATCACAGAATATCAGGGATTGGAAGGGACCTTGAAAGCTCATCTAGTCCAATCCCCCTGTCAGAGCAGGAACACCTAGGTCAGGTCACTCAGGAACACGTCCAGGCGAGTTTTGAATGTCTCCAGAGAAGGAGACTCCACAACCTCCCTGGGCAGCCCCTTCCAGTGTTCAGTCACTCTCACTGTGAAGAAATTTTTCCTCATATTTAACTGGAATCTCCTATGTTCCAGCTTACATCCATTACCCCTTGTCCTATTATTGGATGTTACTAGAAGAGCCTGAAACAATGGTTTCTGCCAGTGTGGTAGGCACCTAAATCAGTAATTTTCAGCCTATCCTGGCTGCAGAGTTACTTCTAAGGAGCCCATAAAATGCACTGAAAAACAGTAAACCTATTATTGATGAGTTTCAACACACAGCAGATTCATCAGTAAACTAAGTTTATGAAGCTTGACATCCACTAATATGGGCAGTGGGTCAGACAGTAAATAGAAATCTGGTTGATTTCATACAGTAAATTTTAAAAGTTGAGGTTTCACCCAGATGATTTGGGTTTTCTCCTTCAGGTAACAGAAACAGAATTGTCTTCTGAGATAGTACATCTAAATGCACTCATGAACAATCAGGATACGCTGAGGGGGTCTCTGACCCCAGCTCATAAACATTCAGGACCTGGTCACACTATGCAGTGGCTGACCTGTGGCCTATCCACCAAGATTTCTTTTCCAGATAAACCAAAAGACCATAGAGGAAAATGAGAAGTGAGCTGGGCATGGATGAATCATAGAATGGTCCAGGTCAGAAGGGACCTCCAAAGGTCATCTAGTCCAACCTCCCCGCAGTCAGCAGGGACACGTCCAACTAGACCAGGTTATCCAGGGCCTCATCAAACCTCACCCCCAGGGAAGGGGCCTCAACCACCTCCCTGGGTAACCTGTTTCAGTGTTCCACCACCCTCATAGTAAAGAACTTATTCCTAACATGAAGTTTTGGGTCATGTCCCACTACAGGATCATCCCACATCAAGACACAGCAGCCTAAGTCTGTTTGGACATAACAGGTTACAAAATATTTTGCCTCCTCTTTCTTCTTGCAATTGCCTTACACTTCTCTATATTTTATGGTACAATGGGTACAGCTGGTTTAAACCTTATCCTTTAGCAATTATGCTTCTTCCAAGATGATTTTGTGGAAGTTATGACAATTAAATATTATTGCAAGGTATAGTATAACTATCTAGTATCCTCCTACATTTTACATCTCTTGCCTCATCACCATTCTGCTGCATTCGGTTCTGAAGCACCCCAAGATACTTTCCTTTGCAAAAAGCACCGTGATGGTAGTAGTGGTAGTAGGAATACTGTCAGAAGAAGTCCTGCATTAGTAAAGTGACAGATTACATTGACTACTGAGTCTTTTCTATATCTGATTTCTATGAGTCAATGATTGTATTGTTCGCTCCCTTCTGCACCAAATAAGTCATCAAGTGACTAGTACTCAAATACAACTGAAAGGGTAGAAGTGGGGCTCCTCTTGAAATTAATGCTGTTTCTGTGCAGGTTTGTTATGCAGAAGTTATTGGGAAGCAGTTATTGGGCTATCCCTTCATAAAGATCTAACTCTTCATCTGCCTGGCTTATGGTGTAAGGAAGCAGAGGTCACTCAAAACTCAGTCATCTCACATGACAACGCACTATGAGCTCCATCAAACAAGTGCAGCAAAATAATGGGTTCTTTTAGTCCTTTGCTTACATGAGAAAAGTAGAAAGTGTCCTCTTCTCTTACCAGGAAACGTGACTCCTTAAGTGCCAATACTCAAATAACTGTAGGTTTCTCTCCCCTTTTGCTGAAAATGTTCCTGTACGCTGTGATGTACCGTGATAGGGGCCAGCACAGAAGCATATCTGCAGGAATTAGCTACAATGGGGTTAATATGTTAGCCACAGACTGCCACAGTGTTCTAAGAACCTGAGCTAACATATATGATTTTTGAGGCAAAATACCAATGGGACTAGAACAAACCATCACTTTGTTGACAGCAAGGCATTCTCCTAAGGACAGCATACCAAAAGGAGGTGCTCCAGATTAACAGGCAGCAATTAGAAGCAACGCTGACAGAGATTTGTTTCCAAGGAAGATTTTCTTCTTGCTGTGTCACTTCCTACTGTAGAGATCTGAAGACAGCACCTGTATGAATATCATTGCAAACAAATGCTGCAGACAACCAAAGTGTATGCAGAAATCTAACTGCTTTTGCAATCAGTAAACTTGGAGGATTATTGCAATCTTCAATGAGTCAATACTTCACTGCTTCGTAGGGAAAGCTGTACCTTACGACTTGATCCAAACCTAGATGGACTCACTGTCTTTCCACTGACTGCAAGACAGTTGTGAGGGTGAAAGATGTGAGAGTCAACACAGCAAAAAGCATCCCATCTAATGACAAAACTCAGTGCCCTTCGTTATCTCAAATAGCGCTGGAGACTAAGATTATTTTGTTGCTGTAGTCCCTATAGGTCAAATTCATCCTTTGTAATTCAGTTTAAGCTAAACCAGTTACCTAACATCACCAAGTCCCACCACCACTTGGCATAACTGAACACCCTGCAGAAAAGAAGTCTAGCACTTGAACCACAGCAGAACCAGCAGGCAGAAATGTGGCTTACTAGCTACTATTGGCTCTAGCCAATGTTAGAAACCCTTGATTTTGATCAATATTGAGAACCACATTTTCAAAAACTACTGAAAGCCAGGCTTACATGATGGATCCAGGAGCTCTTAAGGATGGCAGCGTACCCCAGCCACCTCTCAATTTAGTGATGGATGAATCTCAGAGATGCACTAATCTCCATCTCCCTCCCCCATTGAGTTGGTTTCTATTAGGAATGAATCCTGGGTCCCTGGAACAGAACCTTTAAATCTCCAATCCTTAATTAATTCACACTTATCCATATGTAAATTCAGTGTGACTGCTCTCAGCACATTTTTCTCATTAGAATTCAACAAAAAGTTTAGCAAAACAATTATTCTAGTAAAGGAACAAATGTAGCTACAGTACTGAATTAAGTCTGTAAAGGGAGAAATCTTCAACTTCAGTTTAATTTGCATATCACTACTAATCTACAGAAGAGCCCAAAGCCAAAACTACTAGAAACATATCTTGAAATATGTAGAAAGCAAGCCCAAAGTCATTGATCATGCAGCAAAAACCTGAGTACGAGGTAAGAAACCGTTATTGAACCAGATGCACACAGATCAAGGCTGGCCACGTTCACAGTACATGTAGAGGGACACACTGGGTTTTGCAGTGGGATGGCCATGGCCTCCTCCTGGCACACATGTGCTGCACTTATGGGCCAGGGGTGAGGGAAGAAGTCAGAGTCATCTTAGAACACATATGAGACTCATGTGTCAAAGACCGAGTTGGCGGTTGCAGCCAGCGTGTACGAGCTATTGCAGAAAATGAGGCATCTGCCTCTCGCTGAAAATGGGCTGTCATACACACAGCACATGAGTTTGGGATGGCCTGCACTGCAAAAGCAGAACACAAAGAATGCAGAACTGCCTGACTCAGATTTGCTTCTGCTGCAAAATACTTAGGATGCAATTCACTTTGTGTAATAATCATATCCATTCTGTGAGATACTCTGACGCACTCCAGAATTCAAACTGAATGGTACAAACTGTATTGAACACTAAAGATTTGATTTTTACCCACCTATGTATCACATGTACAGTCACAGCTACCATCCCTCCCTAACCCCACGCACTTGACAGGTGCCCAGGTTAGAAGCAGTCAACCAAGGTTCCCTCAAATAAGAGCTGGAGAGAGGAAAGTTATCACTTCGAATCGCCTTCCGCAAGGCTACCCTTACTTTATGTATTCAGAACTCAGAGGAAGCGTCAGGACACAGGCTACAACAGGTAATAAGAATACTTCCAATTGATACTAAGTTATTAAACATAGACACAGTGGCTACAGTCTTTTCAAACTTAAACCAGACCTAATTTGTTCTGAATAAGAAAAAATGCCAATCAGAAATCCTAGCCAACACCAAGGATTATTCTTCTGGAGGGAAAAGAACATCCTCTATGTTATTAGAGTACTTTTCTACTAGAAAAGTTGATTTAGGAGAAATATTTGAAACAGAAATTCTAGATGCTTTTGTTCTTTCTCTGGTTAAAACCTACTTAGTCAAAAAACAAAGTTGGATTCACAGCTCCAATACCATAGTTCAAGCCAATATCAACATAGATGCCGGTTTGCAAAGGCTGTAGCAGATGATGCAAAAGCAGTTTGTCCAAGCACAAGAGCCAGAGAGCTCTGCTTTCTCTGTCAACGCAGATGTCACAACTCTACTTCACTCTTCTGGATTTGCAAGCAGTGACCTAAGTACAGGCTCCCTGAAAGCAAAGGCTTTCAAACACAGTGACCGAACTGGTTCAAATGGCATACTTTTTCTATTCTGTCTGGTGCACTATAAATAAATCTTGAAAAGCTGCATTTGAAGATTTCTATGGCAAGCTTCGATATATTTCCATCCTGGTTTTGATTTGGGGGTGGTGGGGTGGTCAGGGTGGCAGGTGTACCAACCCTCCTTTTACTTCAAGAATAGCAGCTTGCTACAGTTGCCTATAGAATTTTTAAATCATGAAGCACCATGTTAGCAAAGGGTCACTGGCATGCACTGTAGCAGAAAACAGGAAATGTAGGAAATTCAATTAAACATACAACTGTGAAGCAAGGTCTTTGGCAGGAGAGAGATCTCTGGCAAGAAAGTGTCACGGGCAAAGTACTGTGAAGTAGTAGTGACCAGGCTAGATGGGGCTTTGAGCAACGTGGTCTAGTGGGAGGTGTCCCTGCCCATCACACAGGGTTGGAACTTAAAAATCTTTAAGGTCCCTTCCAACCCAAACCATTCTATGAAAGCAGAAAAAAAAGCACAAGGAGAAAAATGACAGCAAAAGGAAGAAGGCAAAGCATATAGAAGTGAAGAATGTATGTAAGGAAAAGCATCTCCCTTAGGAGTACTAGTTCTTTAGTAAGGGGGCAGGAGCCACATTGTTACACAATAGGACATACTGTTTTCTGTATAGAAAGAGTTTATTTAGGCTTACATGGAACATCAAAAAAATAAAATCTGTAGGAGAAAAGAGAGAGAAAAGAGAGAGAAAAGAGAGAGAAAAGAGAGAGAAAAGAGAGAGAAAAGAGAGAGAAAAGAAAGAGAAAAAGAGAAAAGAAAGAGAAAAGAAAGAGAAGAAAGAGAGAAGAAAAAAAGAGAGAGAAAAAAAGAGAGAAAAAAAAAGAGAGAAAAAAAAAAAGAGAGAAAAAGAGAAACTTCATATTTCTTTTGACTTTTAAATTGCTTTTTAGGTCATATTTCACCCTCCCCTCCCACTTCCCAAGTATTTTCCAGGATGGAATTTTCTTCTTCCCACTCCAGGATCTGGCGTGGGTAGAGCACCGCAGATACTGCTGAACTCAGAAACCAAGAGCCTGATTCATTCTTGCCTTGACTCTTGTGCTATCATTTAGACTGGGACCAAGCAAAAGTCAAAGGCTGCAAGTCAGAAAGATAACTGTACACAGCTTGTACATTCCCTTTGCCTCAGCATAACGGTGGTATGAGAGCAAAAGTAAGGACACATGCAGTTCTGAATCTGCTAGTTTGTCAAGTATTTGTTTAAGAGTAATTATTTTTCCTCCTCTTCCAGCAGACTTACGCTCTGAAACTCCTCTGAGTTTTGACTGTATACAGAGGGCAGGTTTTCCCTAGGGTAAAGCAAACAACCTCACAAAACAAAAATCCTTAACATGAAAACGACCTCGTACAATCCATCAGCAAAGCCCTTCAGTCTCACTGACTGTGTTCAACAAGTTAGGATTATTTTCTGAGAGTTTTGTTTCGTTTCAGCCTCTGGTACTGTACAACCCCACTGCTGGGTATCAATTCAGTACTCAAAAAGGATTCTCAGAATAAACTGTAAGGAGTCATATGACGTAAAAGAAGCTGCTCCCAAGATAAGCGATACAGTGTTCGTATTTTTGAAAGCTGAGGCCACTTTCAGTAAGAAAGATTCCCTGCTTCCTTCATTTTAGACTTTAAAACAAACAAAAGCTCTAACACTTGAAAAGGTTAGACACATATTTTACTCCCACTGTTTCTTAATAAAACACCATTTGTGTGGGAAAACAGCTTAGTGCATACTTTAAAAACAGGCAAACCATTAATTGATCCAACATGTTGGCAGTTTTCAAGAAACTCACCAGACAAGAAGCAACTCATCTTAACTTTTGAAACAGCCTGAGCTTTACTTTAAGGGTGCATAAGTATGTCAAGCTCCTACTGCTTTATACTGCTTAGGATGTAATCTGTGATACTTAAAGTACCAAGAAGTATAATCTGAGCAGCTACTAAACCATGTGCAGGTTATAAAGCACACTTTTAAGAAGCTGGAGGGGTTACGAGTTGCTTGTCTCGCAAAACCGATGGAAAATTCTAAAGAGTCCCATCTTCCACCAGTCCTACCAAAGGAATATGAGTCTACCCACATAAATGGTTAACCTCTTAAAGAGGCTGCACACAAAAGGTTCCAAAAGTGCTCCTCTTGCATCAGCAGTGTTATAGTATTATAGTTAGGCAACAAATGGTTTTTCAGCACATCCATGCTGGCTAGTTTAACATGGAACTTTAAAATGTCATTAGAATAACATCCTGTTTTGCAGCCTTTCTGTGTTTCAATTTACCCCTAACTCCGCTAAGATTCAACTGGCATGAAACAGCTGGGCATGATTAGTTACTGGATGCAAACCAAACTGAGATTTCACAATAGGTGGCATTTTAGTCTCCATGGCATAGGCTGCTGGTATAAAAGACCAGTGACCCCTGGCAGAAAACACCATCCCTATATATAAATCTGGTGATCTGTTTTTAAAACAGTGTTATTTCAGATCAAACACTGATTACAAACCCAGCTTTTTTCTCAGGCATAACCCAAAGCTTGGGTTGTTTCCAAGGGCTGGATTTCTTCTCAGTTCTAGGAGACCAGCACACACTGAGACCTGAGCACCCATGCGCTGACACCGCAAGCACAAACTCCATCAGATCATTCACCTGGGAGAGTGAAATCCCACCCCATCCTGGACAAAATATCTTCGGCATTCCTACTCAATCCCACAGCTTTTACACTGTCACAGGCGAGACAGTGGACGCTGTGTTCCCTACTTTATTGCACATCCTGATAAGCCTGCACCATAAACACTACGCTTCTCCTCTTCCAAAGGTTTCAATCACACCTGCCAGAGGATCCAAATGACACAACACAACATTGGTGCCCCACAGTAGGCTCAGGGTTCCATCCATTCCTCCGACTAGACCCAAACTTTACATCTACCAAACTTTTCACCCCAGGAGCACCAGGGTGCATTGCTGCTAGCGGCACATCCATCCTTTACCATGGCAGCATGGAGAGGTGCACCGTGGCCTCCGGGATGGGCACCCACTGCCCAGCAACAAGGCCCGCGGTCCACCCTGCTCCCTGCCAGGAGGTACGAGAGCACCTTCCACCCCAGCAGCTCCCACCTCAATGATGTGGGATGGCAGAGAGGGCTGCCACGCACAGGAAAACGGGGCATGTCTGCCCACCCAGAAGAGACACCCGGGGTGTCTCAGAGACCATGGAATGTGGGCGGGGTGCCAGGGCTCACCTGCGTGGGGCATGGTGATGGTCTCGTTGGCGTTGCTGGAGCCCACGTTGTAGATGACCACGGCGGAGGCGTTCTGGGCGGCGGCGTGGCGGATCTTGTCCTTGTAGGTGCAGTTGCCCCGCGGGATGAGGGCCACCCAGCTCTTGCCCGGCGCCGGAGCGTTGAAGCGGGTGCCGGGGTCGCAGGCGTAGCGGTCGGCGGGGGAGGCGGAGAGGGCCACCTGCCCGCGGGCGTCCTGCTTGGGCGACTGCTCGCCGTAGCGCC